>FLMG01003817.1:0-13756 GCA_900088475.1 Hyphochytrium catenoides
ATAAAAAAATCCATAAAAGAGAACCATCTTTTTGTCCTTCATAGAATTCTTTTATGGGTTTTTGGTCATAGTGTAGTTCCTATCTTCCAACCCTATGAAACCAGAAGATAGAGATGTCTCACGGTCATCATGACCATCTCTATTCTCATTGTACTTGTAGAGCTCCACAATGCCGCAGCCTCGAGTTGCCTTTCATTAGATAAGGAAGTCCCTGGGTGAGTGCTGTATGAGAGAAGCAGAGAGCTATGTGCTTTGTTATTACTTTATTATCTAAGAGAAGGTCAAAGCTCGGCGTGGTGTCTGCGGCGTCGTCGTGAATGTCTCTTCTCCCTGTATCAAGGTGCGAGGTCCCAGTTGTTGTTCAAGTGAAGTAAGGTCTTCAATCATACTTCATTATAAATAGAGCCCGTCATAAGAACAGGGCCATAAATGGCAATTGTTCCCAGCCCAGCTTGGTCAGGAATTATTCTCTGCACTCTTCACCAGACTGTCCACAATTGCATTGAATGGGCCTACACCTCTGCTGTGAGGGTACTTCTCAACGAAAGGCTCGCCTTCCTCGCAGGCCTTCAATAGATAAGGATCCAAAGGAAGCCGACCCAAAAATGGTACCCCGTACGTCTTCGCCATTCCCTGAGGCCCGCTGCCGAAGGCGGGGAAGACCTCAGTAGATACTGAGTAATCCAATAGATGAGGCGCATGTGCCTTGAGAACCTCTTTCACCTTGGGAGCAGATTGACAGAGAAAGATGAGAAGATTCACAAGATGACATGGACAAACGAACATGACGTAGAGGAAACCAAAACCCCGCGATTAGGGTGCCAGGCGGGACTGTGCGGGAGTTGTTGCCCTTCCAGCCCTTACCACTCAAAGATAGTGAAGATGTAGGTCGAGAAATTAGCCATTGAGGAATAATCAGTCTTACCTCTTCGGTTGCCTCTTGGCCATCTGGTCTGAGAAAAGACAAGCTGCTGACGGGTGCTTGATACCCGCTCATATTCTCAACTATTCCAAGCACGGGAATCTTGGTCTTTTTGCAGAAGTTGATCTCCTTCCGCACATCCATCATGGCCACCTCCTGCGGAGTGGTTACAATGACCGCGCCGTCTACGCCAGCCTGTTTTAGGTACTGAAAGGGAAGCATGTCAAACACATAGTCGAATACTGGCCATCCGACACCACCTTCCTTCTTGTCATCCCAACTTCAGTGACTAGGACCATTCTTCTAAGGTGATGTCCGATCACTGGACCCGAGTCTCTCGTAACGCTCTTCGTGAGGACTATCTCCATTCCTA
Source organism: Hyphochytrium catenoides (assembly GCA_900088475.1). Taxonomy (NCBI): domain Eukaryota; class Hyphochytriomycetes; order Hyphochytriales; family Hyphochytriaceae; genus Hyphochytrium; species Hyphochytrium catenoides. Next base: position 1,296 of record FLMG01003817.1, read on the forward strand.
GGCTAAGCTAATCTCCGTCGTATGACGCACTTCAACTCACCTGCACAATAGAGATATGCTCATCCGAAGTGCCTGGAGGGGTGTCAATGATAAGATAGTCTAGGTCCTCCCAGAGGACATCCGTTAGAAATTGTTTGATCAGGCCATTCTTCCTGGGGCCCCGCCAAATTATGGCATCATCCTCTTTTGGAAGCATAAAGCCAATTGACATCACCTGTACCAAAGGGTAAGTAGCTGACATGAAGCTTGGTACAGCGCAGAAGTGCTTACCGCGAGGTTATCTTCAACATAGACGGGTGACCATCCCGCAGCACTCTGATGAACTTCATGGCCGACTAAGCCCAACATACGCGGCACACTCGGACCGCATATGTCAACGTCGAGGATGCCAACCTACCCATGGGTCAAATGGGTATGAATATCAGCTACCGCATGGGTAGAGTATGACTCTCACGACCCAATTAGCGCCATACCTGTTTGCCCCTGGCTGCCAAGGTCCATGCCAATTGACAGGCAAAGCTACTCTTTCCAACGCCTCCTTTGCCTGAAAGCACCAAGATCTTATGTTTCACTGACTTCAGGTGCATCTGGACTTCTGCTACAGCTAATGTGGGTCCAAAGAGATGATGTTATTGTCAATGTTGGACATAGGGAACTGACATCCTGTACCTGGATCAGGCTTCTTAGCCTCCCCTGAAGCGCATATTTTTTGGTTAGGACAACCAGCACAGCCAGCAGCTTTGCCTGCATCGTCTGACTGCACGCCCACACAACCTGCCATTGGATGGTTCGTAAGTGAGTTATACAATCATGACAAGAGTCCAGAAGCCAAGATTACCCTGGTTGGCGTTTTCTGGAACCATTGTTGAATCTGCCATTGCTATACGGTCTAAGACAGGTCACGTTAAGTGCAATCTGGTGCTTTCCGTATCTGTGTTTATTGCTGAATGAGGACCTTAGACAGACAAATGAAAGCAGAGAAGCTTTCTTGGGCCACAAAGACACTGCTGTCTATCAGATGGGAGATGGAACAAGAGGCGATGCGATGGCAGAGGAAGATCATCGAAGTGCGGAAAGATGAAGGAGCGTGTGCGGGCCGGAGCGGGTGCCTGCTTCTCTTTCCCATAACATTCTGACCTGATGCTTACACAATTGACGCTTTCAAACTGTCACTTTCCTTCAACCTCACAGTTTTGTTGTTTTGACCTTCTGAAGAAACAAATGCAAAGTGACAACGGAACAGTTTCAGACCGCCAAATATGCAGCTTCAGAGTACGGCTAACGGCCGGCCTCGGTGACAACATAGTAACGGTTACCCGCTAGCTCACCATTGAAAGGAAACTTTGTCCTCCACCGTTCCCCGGCTGGATTCTCCAACTTCAACATCCCATCACCGCGGCCTTTGCCCTTCCTGCTCCCGGCTTAGCTTGCGCCTGGGACGGTAGCGGCACTCCGCTAGGCAACACAGGCAGGAGATGAGGCATGAGAGGGCTGAAAGTGCACTAAGAGGGCTTGAGAGCGATGTGGCAGGATCGTGCGAAGAGAAGCGGTTCCATTTCTTCTTCTCTGCAGATCTCAGTGTCTGCATAGACAACCCAGCAGGGTTATAAGGGCCACACCAGCTAAGGAAAGAAGGTCATTGTTGAGAGAAGGACCATGCTACGCCACCTATTCTGCAGAATACTTCGCTACCCGGACCCTGCAGAGGCAAAGCTCCTGGGCCTTCTCGTGGCGACAGTCATCTTTTATGGCTTCGTTGTATTACTATCGAGTATGCACACTCCGCCCAAGCCAACAAGCGGAAACCCCTCAATGTCCTTCAATGTAGTTCAGGTAGCGTCCATGCTCCTCTTGTTGCTCTGTCAGTTGCATCTCGGCTTGGACGATGTTGCTACTATAGTCAGCTATGTTCTTCAGTTCTTACCACCTAGCGCCCTAGAATCCCCCGAACTTGTGGGTGAGCTTTAGCTTGTCAATTAAGACCCTTTTGCTCTCCCCCTTCAGTATAACATCTTCGGACGGCCGTACTTGGTGGACTATGATGGCCAAGAGGAGCGGTTTGCCCGAGTTCCGGTAGGGATCAAGCTGTTGGAAACATACGCCAACGAAATCGACGTCGTCACTTTCACAGAGGCCACGCTGGACAGAGAGAGAACGACAATGCTTGAACATTTCAAGTTGTTTGGCTTTAACTACTCGACTTCCATTCTGGCAGCGGACAGGCCCGCTTCCAGGTGCGGCGATCTAGCCTGTGTTTAGCGTGCCTCCACTGCCCGATTCTTTCCTCCATTGCCCATCTTATCAAGCTAATTGCTCTGCGTGGAAGTCATTTTGCCTTGCGGTATGCCATTGTGTAACATCGAGGTGCCCTACGTGGGAATCTGTCACTGTTCTCTCTGTTCACTAAACGAGTTTGCTAATGCGCTGTAGTCTGGCAAATGGTGGCGTACTCATTGTTTCGAAGTGGCCTATCCAAAGAGAGGCGCAGCACGTCTACAGGTGAGCCCCACGTCCATACCCGAAGCTGCTCACGTTTACCCAGGTGTCAACCCGTCCGGCTGGTCTATTTCTTCGTCCTTGGTACAGCGGGAGCGGGAGTTGTGTCTACGCTGACTGTCTAGCAGCCAAAGGTGTCAAGTATGCACGTATCGTGAAGACAGAGAACGGCCTTTCGAAGGTGTTCAATGTCTTTGCCTCACACTTACAAGCCTGGTCAACTCCAGAGGCAAAGCGGGTTCGATATGCTCAAATGGCCCAGGTGAGTACAAGAAGAGGAGCAGAAGAGGAGGATGTAGTTGTTACGATCAAAGGGTAAGTATTTGGAAAGGCAGAACGGTGCAAGGGTTTGGCCAGAGTATAGTGTTCATTGGTCTAGCTCTTCCATTAGCCAACTATCACGACCGTCGAGTTATTGCGGAAACCGAGAACTAGAGTTGACAGCCATGTGGTCACACAGATTAAGAATCGTTGCCTCAAAGCGGACAGTAACGCTAACGAAGCAGATGGTGGAGGCATAGGGTTCGCTGACGAATTGTCTCTTTTACCTCTGCACAGGCACGGGCTTTCATCGAAGCTTTGAACATTCCCAGAACCGAGGTATGTGTCCTTGCCTACTTCCCGCAGCATTGTGGTTGCGATCCCCTTATCTACTGAAAACAAAGTTGACTGTCACTCATCGTCCGTCACCCCATCCTCTTAACACCACTCTTGTATCCTTGCAGCCAGTTATTTTTGCAGGGGACTTCAACACTGACTTGATATCCTTCCCGGAGGAGGTGGCGCACCTCCTGCTGGTTCTCAATGCGTCCATGCCGCAGCTTATGGGGGACCAGAAGTACACTAGCGAGTATGGATACTTCTGGCTATGACTTTTATATCAGACACTGACATGCCATCTCCCACTTGTCCATCGTGTGCTTTAGCCCTCATACGAATGTGCTCGTAGGACGAGACGGAGCGGCAGGATCTGATCGATGTGCCACCGAGTATGTGAAAAGTTGGGGCCCATCACTGGTATGGCTACCACTCTTTATCTGCATCATCGTTTCTGATTTACACAGCCGTACGTTATGCTAGGGGAGTCCCCGACCAAAGTCTAACTCTGCTGCCAAGGCTCAACCAGCCCTTCGCAAACAATCGTCCCTCTCTCGACACACGCTATCTTCTCTGTCTTACATGCTGGCTGTCACGGCTCTTTCCCTGCGTGTCGCTTACCGAAACTTGTGTCCACGTGAACACGAAGAATCACACTTACCATCCAAGCCGAAGCACTGAAGTGCAATGCCATCGTCTACTTGAGGCTAAGGAACGAGAGAATTCTACCTGCGGCAGCGGGTCCGGCTCCTCTTGCACAGTCATTGACGTCGAGGAGGATTTGGGCGGCGTCAAAGGCTCCTCGGTATTCATCCCCTGGTTGCTGCCGCAAGAAAGCCTCTGCTACTGTCCATGTTGCCCCTATGAGTGGCTAGATTACGTCCTCTGGGCCAGAGGTAGGCACAAGTTCTCCTCCGTTTACTCCTCGGGACTGGGTAGAGCTTGTTCCTCAATCGCTGCACAGTTTTAAAAGTGAGGACAAACTCGGCAACCCTTCAGCGTTTGTCATTTTGGCCGTTGTCGGAATGGCCTGTGGCTACGTTGCTTTCAGGGCCAGCTTTGGCTTCCGGCTATTAACACGTTGCTAACTCTTATACTGCTGGTAACAGAACCTTTTCAGCAGCCTTTAGTGCCACCGACGTTAGAAGCGCGGCCTGTTAAAATGGAGCCATTTGTAGCAATGTGGGGCAAGCCTATACTTGAGAAGGTCGTGCAGGAGAAGATGGTCCTCCTTGACCTCAGTGACCACTACCCCGTAGTGGTATGGACGTCTCTCTTCTTCTTTCGTTGGGACAATTCCCTGCGGCATTCAGTCTAACGACTGCCGCTTCCCTGGGCTTATCTCATATGTTGGGCTTATGTCCCTTAATTCCTTAACTGAATGCCCTTCAAGCTGTTGTCACAGGTGTGTCGTTTCCTTTACCAATCTGCTTCATTCTGACACGGCTACGGCGTCACAGGCATAATCTTCTCGCTAACCTACTTACTCGCATATCATACTCCGTTTGCTATATGACTGTAGGGAAAGTTTCGTTTCGCGGTAGATCCCTCGCAGCCAGTCTTACATCTGGACGGATGTTCTTCGACGTCCGACTGTCATCTGCGTTGGTTCCGCTGCTACTGCACTGGACCTGGCTGCTTTTTGAACAACACCGTTGTAGACGGGACGAAGCTGGACTCCAATCATCCGGTCAATAAGAATTGTCTCTTTAGTACAGACCAATGCATTTGCGGGCCTACATGAGGGATGCTTCTCACCTTTGAGATAGAGGGGTGATGACATGAGAGCAGGCTTGCAGGTAGCAACCATGAATCCATGAATGTAGAGAGAGTCTCAATAGGAAGAGAACTGGGTGACGGTCAGTCCACAGGTAAGGGAAGGGGCAGAAGATGTACAAAGAAAGACATAGAGCACTTATAAAGGAAGGAGAGGATGGATGCAATGGAAGACGCAACGACACTGGCTTGTCCGTCTCCTGCATCGAGGGTGATTCAATAAATTAGAGCAGTTATTTTTAAATACGACTTCAAGAGACTGCTTGGCACAGCTAGCTCTCTCTGGTATGTCAAAGGTTCGCTCAGCGACTAGCGGACATTACTGACCGCCCTAAGAAATGGAGCAAGTAGCTGCTGCCGTCACTCACTCCGCTGTCATGCAGTCAACAGCGGTCATGGAGCTCAAGCTGTTTCCTCTGGTGTCCCCTGGTTTGCGTGAACCTCGAGTCTTGGCTTCTCCCATTCTTTATCGTACCGTCATCTGCAACCTGAGGCCCACATGCTTTCCTCTCATGAACTGGTGGAATCCCAGAACAGACACATTTCTCTGACCAACAATGACATATGCGCTAGACGGGCCCTAAGGTGGCTTCCTCAGCATCAAAGGTCGGCAGTGGCACACTTAGGTCCTCCTCTGTAAGGGCACATAGTCCTTCGGCATGGGAATGGGTCCACAGCGCTGAGTCCTCTTTGTTATCGGCAGTCGAGCCAATTCTTTCACTTGACGAAGTACTTTGCACAGCCACCCGTGATTGTTCATTGCTTGTCTCCTCAGAAATATGCGACTTTGACGCTTCCACAGAAACGGGAAAATTAGAAGAGGAGAGAGTATGCACACCCGTAGGAGGTGAGTCCGCTTGGGGTGAAGCACTGAAAGTAGGGAGAATGTTGCCTCCAACACCGTTTCCTGACCCCGAAGCTAAAGCCTTGCTGTTCTCAGCGATCAGGACAGACACATACTGACGAGTTACTGTGGCCACCTGGTGAGTTATGGTGCTTACGTATCCCTGAAGCATCTCAGTCGCCCCCTGTTGGTTTCGCATGCTCTTTGCGATCAAACCCTTCAGACCCGCCACCTGTGAAGGGTAGACACTTAGTACATAAGGGACCGGAGCTGATGAAGGCAAACACCGCGGCAAGCATTGATCATGGATCCGAGGGAGATAAGCGACGTATACAAACAATGCAATAGACATACTAACACAAAAGGAGAAGGGAACAGTGTCCTACCCCTTTACACCAGCCAAGACCAAAGGAATCGATATCTACTCAAGCAGTGGTGAATGCTAAGAAAAGCACGATGAAGTTTCCATAAGCACCTTGTCTCTCAGCTCCCTCACTTCCTCCCGAATAGATGCCGTGCCGTGGTCGTTGATGGCCAATCTCTCGTCTACATGCTTCTGAAGAGACTGCACTTGCTTGGTCTTGAGTTATATCGAGTAAGATGCGGCACAGTCGTTGGGAGGGTAAGACCATGAGATGCAAGGCGAATACGAAGAGGTAGACAGTTCAGAATAAAGAAGCGGAACCGACAGCACTCCTCAATTCCTAGTAACTTTGATCGCAATTCAAAAAGGCCCTTCTGGAATGTCAGACTACATGGAAGCGGAAAGTAGAGAGGCAGAGAGCGCGATGGGGATACCAGGAGCTGGTGACGGTGCACCCAGGTCTGCACCCCTTTGCTGAGATCTTTTTCCTGCGTTGGCTCCACCACTTTCGTTGAGAGTGTGGGATCGCTGCTCTCCGAGAGCGACCTTCTCTGTGGTTCGTCGACGAAATAGTAGACATAAGAAGCTTAAAACCAGAAGAAGACGAATGTAGAACTCAAGTTCAGGGGAGAGACTACGATAACGGGGGAACCTCCGAACCAAGTCCATTAGAAGACGAAGATGAAGACGGGGAGCGAGCGGCCCTCACCTTTTGCCTTTTCCCATTAGTCTCTCCCTTCAGCTTCTCCACAACATGATCCAGCTGCTGCAGTCTCTCTTCCACCGCATCCACGCGCTCAAGACATCGAGCCACCACTCTTGGACCATTGCTATCGGTACAAGCTAGACCGTCATTAATTTTCTCAAGGCTAGCATGTCTTTCCTTTGTGTCAAGGTGTTCGTCTTCGCCCTCCTCACCACTGCTGCCTGTTGGGGAGTCCAAAGTGGAGCTGCTTCCAGTAGATTCCGCTACCTTTAGTCTTCTCCTACCACAGATTTGGCAGCACAACTTCTGCATCTCCAGCTCTTGTCTGTCTAATCGTTGCCCTATGTCTTCCACCTTTGACGCCAGGCGGTAGAGGATTTCCTGCGCTTTATCGTCGCCATCCTTCTTCTCTTGAAGGTCCTCTTCACTTAATCTATGCTTCTCGTTGTCCTTCTTTGACATCACTTGGCGGAGCAGAGTCTCATACTTCTCTTCCATTGTCTTCACTTTTAGATCCCACCGCGCCTCGATGTCCTTACAACCTGGAAGGAGACGTGATTAGCTTTGCTTGGAGACAAGCAAGGCAGAAGGGCTCTGGAGTTCCTTCTGACGGTGATTATGTGAGTCTCCGTTGTCCTAACACTACTTCCACAGAGTAAGAAGTGATCTCTAATTCCCTCGTCACACTCATTGATTATTTTGCTGTTACCTGGCCCAAGCACATTCGTCAATTGTGCCATGCTGCTCTGTACGGAGCTCTGCCTCCCTTCCACGGTTGCTAGGCGATCGAGGAGACTGCGAGACTTGACACTTTCGGCCGGTTTTGTTGTTCCCACTGTCGCAGACAGTGCCTGTACACGAGCCTGCCGTTGAGTATAGAGGAAATTAGTATCAGTGAAGCCCGGGTTAGGATGGAGTGATTGACGTGTCAAGGAGAACATCCTGAGCCAGGCGAGCTATCGCAGAGAGGACACGGGCTCATTGCAAAATCGAGGGAGACATGGCTCCAGGGAAGCAGGAGCAAAGAACCAAGGCATAGAAGCAAGCTCCAGGAACAGGGCCTTATTCAAAGAAGGATGGAGATGAGGAGGTGTATACAGAGAACTTGAAAGACATACGAAGACAACGAAGGGACCTTTAGCTCTTCGACCAGGGCCCTAACGTCTTTGTCCTCCTCTGCGCCTTCTCCAGTAACTAATGGAGGAGTAGGCATCTTACTCCTTACACTTCGTGCCAAGGCCTCTGCAAAGTCACTCAACTTCTGATGCAGCTGATAGTCATCGTCTTCTAACCCTGCAGACCCATTTGCAACGTAGAGCACTTGGTCGTCTCTCCCTCCCCGTATTCCTCCTCTGGCAGGCTCAGGAGACTGTGGCTCTAGCTCCCCTTGCCGTCCAAAATGCCCAAACCAATCCTTGCTGCCAGTACTGGTGATGACATCGTGGATGGTGTCTCTCGTAGTACTACTGGGGTGATAAGACTGGACACTGCTCATCAAGTCATCCACACCATTGCCAATGTTAGGCCTTGAGGAGGTTTGAAGGTCAGCCGATGACGGTGAGACAGACCCGGGACCAAACCTTGACCAGATGTCGCTGGCATAGATGAAGTCATGATTGTCTGCTGATCCTCTGCCAATGACGGAGCGGAACGCCGCTGGCCTAGTGCTGTAACCTCCATGGAACGTGCCCCTGGCGCGCTGAGCAGTCTTCGGCTTTTTGCCACCCTAGAGGGCCCGATCGGTCAATAGTGGAAACATCAGTTGAGAGCTTGTAGAATAAGGGTCGGCTAGGAAGAAAGAGGTACGACAAAGAAGATCTGAGCCTAGAAAGTAGCTATGAGACAACGTGACGTGAGGAAGCAGACACTGTGGAGGGACTGGCGCCAACTCGCCAGCCCTGGAGCAGAGATGTAATGACTCATCGTGCATCAATGGCTTCTTACCATACTCTCGAATGGGGCTAGCCCAATTCCTTGTGAAAAGTACGAATAATTGGTGTCAGGAGCGTGACAGGGGATTGAAAGCAATAATCACGGCGACGACAACTTAGAAAAGAATCCGCTAGGGAAACAGCTCCCAGAGGGAAGCTCAGAAGCCAGAAGTGCGAGGTTGTTCCTTGGCGTGGCTTATCATCAATCTCCGCAAAGGCCCCCCCGCTTGAGGCAGACAACACGGCTAGGACTGCAGGTGACAGAGGCTTACGTCCGGGGTTATCGCTGTGTGCGTGACGAGAGATCTCTAGCAATAGCGATGTGCCGATGAAAGCAGTGTCATGGCGTGAAGCGCGGGCACTATAATGACTGACTTCCTGTGTCTGATGCTCGCGCCAATCGAAAGACAGGAAAGAATGGGGCTTTTCTTCTGTCTGTTCCTTGAGCCGCCTGGTCTCTTAGTGAATGCCTGTTCCCTTGCACTCTGTCTCGCTCGGTCTCCTTGCTCTTTTCGCACCTTATCTCTTCTTATACTATACTTCCCCCTGTTTCAGTCACTTTCTGAGTCTGTCTCGCAGCGACTCTGTCTCACATTGTCCTTTCCTCCGCCTGAGTTTGTACTGTACAACAAAGCCAAAAAAGGAGTTCGGGGTTGCCTTTTCTCTACAAACCGCACCACACTCAGAAAGTTAGGAGACCCAGGAGTCATTATTCGGGATCTAATAGGTGTAGATAATGTTGATTCGGTATCTAGCGCTATTGATCTGGAACGAGGAGGTAAGAATGCGCCATTGATTCGAAAGGTCAGAATCAGGGCACAGGGAGCTTGGTCGGTCAGTCCGTCAGGTTGGCAGTTTAGCTGGCCTGACACTTGTCCTCAGTCAGTCGGTTGAGGCTGAAGGAAGACATGAGACCAGCACCCAGCCGCTCGTATGGTCCTCAGCAGGATCGCAAGGACTTTGACCGTGTTGCAGTCTCTTGAACCAGGTCCTTTCAATCAGCAGAGCCGCCAACCATATCTTCGGACACGCTTTAGGCCGAGAGGGCAGACGCAGGAACACCATGACGTAGATAAGCTGTCCACAGCACTCGATGCCCGATCGGGCGAGAACTTGAACCGAGCTTTTTGTGCCGAACAACGAGAGAAGCTGATTACAGGAAAAGCGTACCTCAGGTGCAACGACACTAAGAGGCGATGAATAGAAGCAAAGAAACGTGATGAGACTCTGAGGCTCCTAGTTGTTGTGGAGATCGGGAGGCATAAAGGGCCTGGAAAGCCAGACCATACTGCTCAACTTTTGAATCTACGGTCTCTGAAAGCGGCATAATGAGGAAAAACACTAGCTCTTAGACTGGACATCCATTATTAGCGTTTATTGCTTAAGCTTAGCTGCATAGGAGCCTTGCTTAAAGTATGAACAGCTTTAGCAAGGTAGGTAGGTATAACTAGGTAGAGGTGCAGCACGTACGGCAAGAGAGAGAAAGAGGAGGGGAAGGGCGGCAAAGCGTCCAGCGCCTAGAAGCACGGCTCGGGGAGGGGACTATCTGGATCAATGGGCGGATGCGACACGGTACCGACAGGAAAGTAAAGTATGTGCTCGTTGTAGAAGTCCACCCAAGTTTCAACCTCCTGCAGGAATTTAGTGAGATCACAGCGCTTTGGTCTCTCTTCTCTCTACTGTCTCGCACCTCAGTGCTTACGTTAGTCGCAACTCATGCCCCCAGCCAGTCCGGCCCCTACTAATTGTGATCCCTCAGAGGCTACTTCTTTGAGCGGGATCCCTCGGTAACGTTCTCATCCATTCATTCTACTTACCGCAATCTGAGCTTCTGACAGTCCTCGCACGTCGTGGGTGAGGTGGGTGTCAAAGCAGCCAGTCACGAAGGCCCGAGCCGTATCCTTTCCTGAGAAGAAGGAGTATCCTCCCTTCAAATACTATTCCGAGCAACAGCGATGCAATTAACATAAAGCTCAAAGTTCAGAGGAAGGAGAGTCGTGCGCGATACCTTGGCATAATGCCTTGGCCCTGCTGTGACATCAAACACAATGCTCTTGATGCCCAGCAGTATCCTTTTGTCTGGATCCGATCCGTCATACTCAGCTAGTTCTTCAGGGGTAAAGACCCGTTGCGGAAGCTGTCCATGCGGTCGGGACCATAAGGGCGAAAGGGACGGATGAAGAAGGAAGAAGGCCGGCGGAGGGCAATCAGTCGCTTTCGTAAGGGACCACCGAAGTCTTAGCGTTCAACGTTTTACGAAAATAGACCATTTAACCGGCGAGAGATTGGATCAGATCACTCAACCTACGCCAGCCGGCCACTAGCAGTGCGCAACACTTCTCGAGAGTATCAACCCGTCCCCCGCAGAACAGAGGAGCATCGTGTACCTGAGAAAGAACAACTTTTCTAGCTCTCCAGTACTCGCGCTCTAGCAAGGACATCTGCAGCTCCGGATCCTGACGGCTGTGTAAATAATAAGCGCCAGAAGTAAGTCCCAGAACCACCAAAAGCGGCAACAATTTCCAAAGCCAGCCCTTCGAGTTAGCTGGCTGGGTCGCGGTCCGCTTCCCTTTAGATTCATCTTCAGAGCTTGTTCCTTGCAAGGTTGCTGTCCTATCCTCTCTTTCCGTGGAACCCTTGCCTGAAGGCAGTCTGCGCTTCATCGTGGCGACTATAACTCGACTTGGCTTTTAGGAGACTATGCCTATTGTTCCTATGCACTATGATAAATGGAACTTGGAACTTTGGTTCTGAGCTCAAACCTGGATGCTGCTAGCCCAGAAGAGCTTCCTTTGGTACTATGCTTGCCCGGCAAGGAGGGAAAGTGCAAATGGAGAGCTGCTAACCATGTAGAACGTGTTGCTGCTCGCTGCCCTCTGGCGCTCACCCACCGGTGCGTAAGACTCCAAGCTGCTGCCGGCTGTCACTTCTTCAACCTCTTGGGTTTGCCGCTTCTGTGGGGAGGGAGATGCGCACGACCAGAACACAGAGAGACGAAAGACAGCTTCTAGAAGCGTTACCGGCACTTCCTTTGTAAGGCTGATGCCTGATGTGCTGACGTGTTGACTATGGAGCGGCCTACAAGTAGGACAGTACAAACGTCGTCGACCGCACTTGTAGTACCGAGCCAAAAGCAGTCCCCGACCTTACTTTCCGTTAGCGGCTTTGTGGAGGCAAGGTAAAGCCTCCTTTCTGAAGGCAGTGATGATGATGATGATGAGAAGAAATTAGTCTCTCGGTTTTTTTCAGCTAGTATCATTGTTAGAGTATGTTCAGAGGTTCCGTTTATTGGTATGGAGCTGTGCAGGCTGAGAGGTCTTGGCCCCCGAGCCACCATCTAGCTGCTCCGTCCCCAATGTAGCCTTTATTAGCTTTATGAGAGAACAGAGATCTGTAGTAATATTTGTCTCCGTTATTATTAGGTACATCATAATGATCATCGTGGCCTCCTCTTCTTCTACTTAAAACTGGCATCGAGTCTGGTTAATTGATTGGTCCAGTGGCCGGGGCTGCATTTGGCACTAGCCAAAGGCCATTGCGTTACTGTTAAGCCAGAAGGCAATGATGTTATTATGTGAAAGGGAAGTTGTTTGTGGCAACTGCAGGTGCTAGTCACTTGTGACCGCAATCAGAGCAACACCACCAGCCAGCCGGCACACACTGGCGACGCGGCCTGCTACTACCTAGAACCAGAAAACAAAGTAGTCGCTATTAGCACGTTGAAGGGATCATGCACATAGACCCACC
>FLMG01003824.1:0-38352 GCA_900088475.1 Hyphochytrium catenoides
CGGACAAAGGAGGTGTAAGATGGCCAGGAAGGGGAGGTGGTGGCGTACTCCTTATATTTCGAGTCTTGTTGTATGGGTTACTTGTTCGTTAGCAGTCTTCTATAGTCCAATTCTCTCTCTCTCTCTCTCCCTCAGATGAAGACGTCTGCAATACAGAGGAAAATTGAGATGGATTATTGATGTCATAGAGATCTCTCTCCTCTTGAGCTTTTCTCGCAGAGTTCTCAAACCTCCCATCAGCTGGGTCAAAGGACCAAATTCTGGTCTTCTCTGGGCTGTTACAGCTGCTTCTCAATCCCTGAAGTCCTGTAACGGGCAGGAAGCAAACCCCTCTCTAACACAATCAATCAATCAATAATTGAAGACGTGCTGGAGCTCAATAGAACTCTTTGTTGGCAATTCTAGACATTCTCTTTCAGAGAAAATTGCCAAGTCCCCTTCTACCACCAAAGGCAGAAGCGATGCATCGTAATCCCAGCCGCTACAAAGAACAATCCCCGCAACTGATGATAACTATTCACATGAAGTAAGGTTGTTAACGGCACGAAACATTCAACCTTCGAAGAACACTATCCCGCTGAACTGAGAAAGACTCGATGAGCTCCTTCTCACCAGTCTCAAACAACTCAATCTAGGGAAGTGAGCAGAGGAAGCTTGAGTACTTGTCCCAGCAGAAGGAATACAGGTTGGAGGAGATGGCCGAGGAGTAGGATACGCTTTCAGATGTTTGACATGGACTGCTTTCCTGCCCCATTGCTTTCGTAGGCCTTTCGCTAGTCATGTCTGGATCAATTCCCTCGTTGGCTTGATCTCATAAAAATCGACAGGACTCAGATATCCCCTGTGACGGCTGTTGGTCAGACCAATTGTCTAATGACTTCATAAGGCCCAATCCAGAACGACTCCAACTTCTTGGTCTGACCCACAGCCGTCATAGAGTATATCTAAGTACCTTTTGCCCAGGTTGGAAGGTGGGAATGACTCTCCGCAGCACTTCAGTATTGTGGTATAGCTCCTGATGAAGCTCCTGAGCTCGTTCAGTGTTCAGATTAGCCTTCAAGAGGGCCTTCAGATACTGTCTAAGACCTTCCTGAACGTAGTCAGACATATTCTCAAACATAGCTTCTCCAAACTCTGTTTCTAGGGTGAGGTCAGAAGGCAGTCTTGGTTCTCTACCGAAGAAGAGCCTGAAGGGAGAGAATTGCCTTGTGCGGTGCTGCGACGGACATCCAGTAAGCACGCACCCATCAAAAGATGGATGTTCTCTTCTCAGTCAGTATGGTCCTCGTTGACATACTTCTTCAGGAAGCTGCGAATTGTTCTGATACATCACCCTCTCTGCTGCTGCTGTAGCTCCGTGTGAGTAGGGGACGCCTGCGTTTCCTTGAGAACCTAGCCAAGAATTGACCTCCTCCATAATCCTTGCCCGATTGAGAGAGCTGGCACTTGCCGTAAGGATCACCTTAGCGACCGAGTAACGAGCCATCCATTCTCCAACAATTATCCTGGCCACCACTTTGGTTTGCTCCTGACTGCCTACGCTTCAGCCCGTCGAGAGAAGACGTCAATGATTAATAGAATGTAGATGTTACCTGACCTGGAGCACTTGAGAGGACGGATGTGTCCACCTGGATGCTCTCGTTAGGGTAAGTGGCCTTCCACGCCGTTATATCCCCTTGCATCTTCCTGCTGAATGGGTGTCTTCTAGCACAAAGCAAACAGCTCAGTATGAACTGCTTCACGTCTCGGTACATATTCGGCCAAAGCTTCTCGTAAGTCTTGGTATTGTCTAAATGTCCTCCAGCGAGTGGACTGCTCTAGAAGGGGAAATCATATCACCTAATACGGGCTCAATGACATTAGCCTTCCCTCCTGAGCCCCGCATCTCGTCTGCCATAGAGCTTGCCGTTTGAACTCCCGATGTCTTTCTTCCCTCTCTCACAGAGCTGGACAAGCTGCGAGCTTCACCAGAGAGCTGTGACGATCCAGCTCCTAATCTATCCTTGATGGATGGTGATCCTCCTTCACAAGCTCAATCCTCGGCTCTAGTGAGCTATTGTCACTTCGAACTGCTTGGACAGAAGCTTCAGGAGCTAAGCTCATTCCACCTGCATAGATAAAACCTTACTTCTCCTTCTATTTCTCTTCTTCTCCACCTGTCCATCCCGCTCCTTCTTTTGAGAGGCTGTCGTCTTTGCTATGACCTCTTGTCTAGCCACTGACAGAGACACCGTTTTAGCTGTAAATCCTTTATAGTAGGTTCAGACTCCAAACTGCTAGACAAGACAGCAGCCAGATTCTTCTCCCCCCAGAGATCTACCTGACGACGTTCTTGGCTATTAGGAAGCACCTAACCTCTTCCTTCTCTTAGACTAGGCCTCTTTGGACCAGCACTAATATGACCATCTCTGATTGTAGGAGCTTCATTGGCAGGGCCATTGCCTCTGTCACCTTCACCAGAAGCAATATCAGCACTACTACACCGCTGAACGCCTCGGGTCTTCGCCTCTTTCCGTCGAATAATGAAATAAGGCCAACCACCTACCCAGCCTCTTTGCTTCTGCAGTCTTGTTCGTCATCAGCCAGAGAGCCGCTTTGCTCCCTATCGTCGTCGGGTAAGCCTCTTAGCTCCCCGCTTCTTTTCTCAAAACGAGCTCTTTCTCGCGTATAATAACCGCGAGCTCCTTCTCGCAGTTCAGGTACGGGCTCTGTTCCTGGATGGACGAGCTCTTTCTCTCATCCAACCACTACGAGCTCTTTACTCTTTCTCGCAGCTGAGGTATGGGCTCTTACCCTTCCTATTTTTGACAAAACTGTGCTGCTTCTCCCTCTAAAGCCTGAAGCCATGGATCTCTTCGCTTCCTTTGCTTTGCAGGAGCTCTATCGTATAGAATGCCATTACGATAGGATAATAGTTTGCCCCTGTTGGTGCATTGAGCAGGCATATGTCCAGTACAGCGTTGCAATAGACAGTCTATGGATCTCCTTTATCCAGTTGTCACTTGACTGTTGCTGACAAAGCCATTCGTGTTGGTGCTGCTGTGACCCAAATCTGAATAATCGTTTTACTATCCTTTCTTTGAACCTTGGATCTCTGGACAACGCATCTGCGTTCATATGCTCTAGACCTGGCCTATGCATGCTTGTAAATTGAGCTTGTGCGAGAAGCTAATGTATCTTGCCTTTGGGCCATACGAGTCTTTCGTCATCATCAGCTGTGTAAAAGGCGCATGATCTGTGACGACGTAGAAGTGTCTTCCCGTGAGATAGTACTGAAGCTTCTTTATAGCCCAATAAATTGCTTTAACTTCAAAATGATGAAGATCTAAACCAAGCTTCCGCCTCTCAAGTCTCTTTCTTGTCCTTACCTCATTGCAATTGTGGCTTTTTGAGGTTCCTCCTTGGTACTATGGAGAGTCGGAGATGTAAAGAATGGGATGCCCTCGCCGTCCTCTGTTTGGCTAAGCACAGCTGCAATACCATCCTTACTGCCATCACACTGTAGCACAAAAGGTAGATCAAAATTGGAGCTCTCATAACAGGTGGTGAGGCTAAACAGTGTTTTAGCCCGTCAAAAGCTTCTGGACAAGCATCATCCCATGACGACTCCCTTTCGAAGTAATCGAAAGACTGGAGAGCAATGCAGGAGCCACCTTTAATGATCCTCCTATAGTAATTAATCATGCCTAAGAAGGTCCTCCAGTTCCCGATTCTGGGCCTTCGTCTTCCTAATATTGCATCCACTCTGCTTTGGGTTGGTGTTATCCCTTCTTTGAGACCACATGGCCTAGGTATTCAAGTTGAGGTTGACAAAAAGTGCACATCACCAGCTTCAACCTTAAATTAGAGTCCCTTAGGCGTCGCAGCACCTCTTTGAGCTGGCTAATATGGCCTTCTCTAGGTTTGGAATAAGCTAGAATGTCATCGATATAGATTTCCTTCTGCTCACCTGGATGACGTCACAGAGCATGCAGATGAATATTAAGCCCCCGGCTGGGGGATCAAACTGGCGTTTGACATTACTAGGTTGGGAGCGCTCCTTGCCGCCTAGCTGGTCAAGCGGGAGGAGGATCTGGCCCGTTAGTGATCGCCGAGGTGTCCTAACTCTACGACTAACTCACAAGACCTAAGCTAACCAACGGAAACTGAACACTCCTTACCGCCCCGACTACAGCTGAACTACGTACTCACTCTTCTACATAGGTTTGGCGCAGCGAAGAGAGGGCGGGCGGGCGGTTGACTGTTCCTGCTGCGCCGCACAGGTGCAGTCAGCTGTGCCTCCCCTCTCCGTTGCCGCCGTGTCTAGATCTGGGCAGGCGGCAGAGGCTGAGGCTGACCGAGAGAATCTGAGACTGAGGCGCGAGGTCAGCCCCATCCTCTAACCGCGCCAGGAAGACCTAATATCCCCCCGGCTATTCAACCTTTCCTTCTGCTCACCCGGATGACGTGACAGAGCATGCAGATGAAAAATAAGCCTCTGGCTGGGAGATCAAACGGGCGCTTGTAATTGTGGAGTCTAGTCCAAGACCATCCAGAGAGTGACCATGCCAAAGCGATAGCCAAACGTACTGCTGTAAACAGCAGTGAGTTGCAACAGAGGTATCCGCAGGCTTTGTCGCACCTTGCAATCCCGGTGACCAGGACTATATCAATCCCACATGTTCTGGAGGCTGCGTCGGCTGCTGAAGCATGGGACAACCTCAGAAGAACATTTGATCCCGCGACAGTCTCAAATGTTCGAGATATGAGGAAGCAACTCATCCGGCTGCAGATGAGAGAGGGAGAGTTAGTCCAGTCAGGCGTACTTTGGTCAGACTGAGACTCTGGAGGCTAAACTTGCCAGCCTGAGGAGGCCTGTAGAGGATGCCGACATGGTAGACTACCTACTGCAGGGGTGATACCTAAGCTCCACCACGTCGCTGACTTACTGGAAGCGGACCAGAAACTCACAAAAGAAGAAAAAAGATGACTAGTGCCTTGCTTGGCGCAGAGCATAGAAATGCGCTTGCGAGAGGGAAAGCTAGGGAGGGGTTGATAGCGAGGCGGAACAGTCCCTGGCAGCCGCCACTCGTCGCGGGAGGACCAAAAAGAAGCCTCCACCAAAGTGGGGAGCCAGCAAGAAGAAGTTTGCCTGTTGGACGTGTGGTATCCCTGGTCACAAACAACCAGACTGCCCGGATTATGAACCCTCAGATGTAGACGACAGTGCCAAGGCAGGAAAAAAGAAGGAAAAGGAACGCAGGGGACCGCAGCAAGAAGAAGGTCGACGGTCACGCCAGCATGAAGGTGACAACGATCTTAACCCAAAGTGATCCCATGTTGTGCAAGGATCAGCGATGGATTCCCGACTTGGGTTGCACAGCCCACACGTCCCATCATGACACGACGGTGTTCAAGAATTATCAAAAGGTGTCCGAGGCCGTGAGAGTGAAGGCTGCAGGGGTTGAGGACCTCATGGCAATTGGCAAGGGAGATGTTGAGATGGTGCTGGAGACGGACGACGACAGTATTACCCCCTGTACCTTCAAGGATGTTCCATGTGCCTGAACTGCATCTAAACTTGTCTCTGTGAAGAGGGTGGTCGAGAGCAAGTACTACTACGTCACCTTCAAAGTGTCTGATGGGGGGAAGATCTACCGGGTCGTCAAAAACGGTCGGCAGGCGCGGCGCCAGCTGCTAGGAGTGACCCAAGAATCTATTGAGGACCGGCTTTATGTACTCCGAGGGCAAGTTCAAGTAACCAAGACCAAAGGCAGCAGCAAGGAGGCTGCAGCAACCACAACAGCAAATGGCTCCAGCCTAACCCTTCAAGAAGAGTGGCACGCCGTCTAGGCCACCTCCATCACGAGGCGGTTAAGAAGCTGCTAAGGGACTTCAACATCCCTCTGAAGAAAGTAGTTAGGCAACCGGGGTGGGGTCATAGGGCCCAGCGACGAGAGCTAAGGACCTCCCTAAATTTGTGCACTCGGACCTGCTGGCCTTTAAGGTCAAGACACTCAACGAGGAACGGTACATGCAGAGCTTCATCGACCACCGATCTGGACTCTCTTGGGTCTACCTCCTCAAGCATAAGGGAGAAGCTGGCGCTGCATTTCGTAAATCCGGGCCTATGTGGAGAAGCAGACTGGGACGGCTATAAAATGCATCCGTACTGACAATGGTGGAGAGTAAACCCTTCACTGAATTCGAGAACTACCTAGAGAGCGGTGGGATCGAGCACCAGAAAACTGCAACCAGGACCCTTGAGCAAAATGCTGGGGCGGAGCGCTTTAACAGAACGATCTTAGGGAATGTCCGGTGCATGCTCAGGCAGGCAAGCAGGACTAGCGGATATGTATTGGGGTGAGGCAGTACGAACAGCTGTCTACCTACGTAACAGGTCGCCCTCCGCAGCACTCGCGGGAAGGGAAACACC
This sequence comes from Hyphochytrium catenoides, assembly GCA_900088475.1. Classification (NCBI taxonomy): domain Eukaryota; class Hyphochytriomycetes; order Hyphochytriales; family Hyphochytriaceae; genus Hyphochytrium; species Hyphochytrium catenoides. The sequence goes on from FLMG01003824.1 coordinate 6,416, forward strand.
TTATGGCATCTGGCATGGAAAGAAGACGCCAAGTTTGCACCTCATCTGCCCCTTTGGCTGTGAAGCATATGCGTTTAACAAGGAGCACAAGCGCAAGCTAGAGTCACGAGGGATTCAGAGCATTCTGCTGGGCTGCAGCCCTCCTGTACAGAAGGCGTACCGGCTGTTGGAAGTAATGAACAGGAGAATCATTATTTCCAAAGATGTCAGTTCAATGAGACCTCATTTCCTTACCTGGAGCAGAAAGGAGTAGAAAGGAACAGACAACCACCGGAGCGAGCTGTCATTTAATGAGTGAGCGCGCAACAACACCGGCAGCAGCACAATTGCCGATCAGGCACTGCATACGTCAGACAAGGAGAGCACTGTGAGGCTAGCATTCAGGAGAAGGAGCCAGACGAAGACACATTTGCTAGTGCAGACTCATCGACTGAAGACTCACACTCAGAGGATTCGCTCTCTGACAAGGAGGAGGCAGACAGTGCTGACACGGAGGCGAATCTACCCACTGATCATGGAAACACTCCACCGAAGAGACCACCCACCACCCAAGCACAACAGCTAAGAAGGTCTGAGAGACCAAGGAGGTCCAAAGTACGCTTTGCCATTGAGGAAGAGTCCCTACTCACTACGACGGAGCAGCTGGGAGAGATTGAATATGCCTACTACTCCGGCGGGGTCCGAGCCAGAAATGAGACCTCTACTTACAAAGAGGCCATCAGATGTACAAAAAGCAGAAAGTGTCAGGCAGCCATGCGTGAAGAATACGATTCTCTGATGTAAAATGGTACATGGGAGCTCACTGACCTGCGAGCTGGACGCAAGCCAATCGCCTGCAAATGGCTCTATGTGATCAAGACTGGTGCAGACGGGAAAGTCACTAGACATAAGGTACGGCTGGTAGTCAGAGGCTTCGCCAAGTCTTTGGTGTAGACTACTTCGAGACCTTTGCCCCAGTTGCCAAACTCTCCACGGTACGCCTAGCCCCTAGCTATGACTGCAGTTCAGGACCTCGACATCATCCACCTGGATGTCAAGACAGCCCTTCTCCATGGCCCCATTGAGGGGGAGGTGTACATGCTGCAGCCAGAAGGGTTTGCTGCACATGGAAAGGAACACATAGTGTGCAGGCTCAAAAAGCCACTCTGTGGACTGAAGCAGACCCCTAGAGTGTGGAATGAAAGGCTATCTAGCTTCCTAATCTCTGAGGGGTATTGCTGGAGCCAGGCGGATGACCGCTTGTACCTGAGGAGTGGCGATGAGCTAACACTGGTTTTGGGTATGCTGATGATCTTCTGGTGATCGGCCACTGTGAAGAGGAGGTCTAAAGGCTTGAACGAGGATTGAATGCAAGGGTTTAAGATGAAAACTCTGGGGGAAGTTGTTTTCTCCTTGGCAGCAGGGAGACCATTTGTGACCACAACTCCAGACAGATCTGGGTAGGCCAACGCGCCTACATACAGCGAATCCTCGAAAGCTATTGGATGGCTGACTGCAACGGCGTGCAGACACCCTGGAGGCCAAGCTCCGCCTGTTGAAGGACCTCGGGCCTCAGCCGAGTCAGAAGGATCAAGCATCATTGCACCGGAGTCTTGTGGGATCTTCGATGTATGCAATGATGGCAACAAGGCCGGACATTGAATAATTTGCAGTGGGGATGCTGGGAAGGTTTGTGAGTAACCCCGGCCAGGGCCACTGGCAAGCAGCAAAGAGAGTCCTGCGCTACCTAAAAGAGACATCTGACCTTGGTATTGTGTTTGGAGGGGGTGACCGATGCAAGGGCTTGAACAGCCTCCTTGTCTTCGGCTACGCAGATGCGGACTGGGGCAACTCTGTGGATGACTACAAAGTCCACTATGAAATATGCCTTCATCGCTGCAGGAGGTTGTGTGAGTTGGCAATCTAAGAACCAGAGCTTGGTGGCCCTGTCAAGCACAGAAGAAGCAGCGTATGTTGCACTCTGTGAAGCTAGCAGGGAAGCAGTGTAGCTCAGGAGACTCTCTCGGGATGTTTTGCCTACAGGTCATGCCTCCAAAGGCAAGCCCACCCTCAATTATGAGCATAACCAATCTGCTTTATGCCTGGCATCTGAGGAGGTTGCCGGAAGCCATGAGCGCGCAAAGCACTTCTCCATCAAGTACCACTTCACTAGGTAGGAGGTGACCAAGGACAAACTCCTACTGGAGTACCAACCTACGCACGGAGGAGATGGTCGCAGACACCCTCGCAAAGGCCTTGCCGCGCCCTGCCGTCATCAAGCAGCGGGATGGATTAGGCCTGCCACCAGCAGCAGCAGTCTCGCCTCTCGGACAAGATGACATGGGCTGAGAGAGTACAGTGCTGGACACAGCTGCCACAGGACAAAGGAGGAGAATGTAAGTGTGCTGTAGTAATAGTTGTTGTCCTGCGCCCTATCCAGCTCTGCCTACTCTGGCTGTAAGTCCAAGGACTAACTACTGCTGAAGCTCCTGACAACTGAAGGCTGGCAGCGATGCAATCCTAGTAAGAGTTGCAAGAACTCTGGGAGCCCTTGGTAGGTGTAGGGGCACTCTGCAGCAGTAGTGATTCATCTGTGAGCAAGACTCTGACAGGGCAGAAGAGGAATAAGCCAAGAGTCATAGTCAGCAGTAGATGAACAGTGTGACAGGAGTATCTTCCCACCAACCAGGAGATCAGGATGATATGCAATGTCCAGTCCATGCATCTACAACGAACTAAGTTAAAAGAGTGATATTGCAAAACAGAGATCATTGGATTTCTCTTGAGCTTCGGAAAACGCTGTATCTACATGAGTTCTAAGAACGGACACTGGGACTAATCGCCCAAAGGCTACGCTGAGTAAAAAGGCTAATATGGACGAGGACCAGACGAAATTGGCCGAGGCCTTAGAAAGCCACTTGGCAGCGTATCGCTTCTCTGTGACTCAGTCACGGGCTTCTAACCCTACTATCTGATGGACGAGGGACGCCAGGCGAATGTACCGTGAGACCTGTTGTTACGCGAAAAAATCACAATGCGAACGAGGTTTCGGACCACTAAGAAGTATATCACGTACCTCCAGAGACATTTGCGCTAAAGCCTACTTACGGCTAGAGCTCGGAAGGCTCCTAGGGCGCAGGCTCAGATAGCTATTGGCCAACCAGCACCATACGAGGACACTGCAGGAGGACTGCCGGAGGACACACGAACGCCAGCTAAATCGTTGCCCTTCGTTGCCAGGCGTATGTGGCCTTTACCCAGGCCGTCGCTGGGTCTACTTCTGAAGACAAAGTTTGGCGTTACATACCTAATAAGAAGTTGGCAGCAGGATCTCCAATACTTGCCACGAAGTGATGGGGACCTTATTATGAATTGGATGTCAAGTAGGGCCGCTCACGTTGTCAGGAGGGGAGCTATAGCTATTGAGCACAAGGGTGCATATAATGTGCTCTGGAAGGAGGTTAGGTGCATAGGAAGCACTTCCGCTTGATCTACTATCAAGCCAAAGAAGGGACTTCTACGCTGGTTCCCGTCGTTCAGATTCTGTGTCCTACCCAGCTAGCGGCAGTGGGTCAGCAGCACGACGTTTGTCGCTGGTTCGTAGAAGTTAGGGGCTAGCGGAAGCAATGTGCTTCTGTAGTAGCGAGGACATGGTTCTCTTACGAGTAGGAGGAAATTATTAGCTTCATGGGCACGAACAGCACGATGGATCTAGGAGAACTATCTGTGGGTTTTCGTCCAGCCTGAAGCCCTCTGTAAGTAAGTAAGTACGTAGTTAGGACTTGTCTGAAACAGGCTAAGAATTATTGAGTAGTTGTAGAGGAGTAGGGAGGCCTCCTAGAGTCCGCTGAGCCGTAAGTAAAGTATGCTCAAGCGTCCCAAGCTGTCAAGCGGATGAACCCTCCAAATAAATCGTCAATAGCCAAGCACAGGAACGCAATGAGTATCAAAGGAAGACAGAGGCTAATCAAGCACAAACACACAAAGAAAGTGGGGAGATGAGAAGGGAGAAAGGGAGACTCTACACAAAAGAACAAAAGGCAGGACAGCAGGTGTCAGGGGGCAAGCAGCAATAGCAGCACAACAGCGGCCAGAAAAGCCAGCACACGCAGCTGCCACGCAGCTGCACAAGCACTCAGGGAGGTGTATCATATCTGAGCAAACAGCAGTAGTACGGCTCCTACCCGTAGTACGACCAATAAAAAGGAGGTCTTCCCATAACCAAGGCCCATCCACCCCTCAAGCTAGCTCAAAGATCTCTTCCACTTCTCCTCCACAACCAACAGCTTGATACACTCAATGCTTGCTTTCTGGTGACCCTTGTAAGGTTTGCTCTGCTGCTGCTGGAGTCTTGTAAGACGACTTGGCGCACTACAACGTTGTACGCACGTACCTTCACTCTCACTTTTCAAACCCACTTGCTGAAAAGCCGAGATCGATTTTAGAAGGCTTTCTAATATTAACAACCCAATCTTGACAGATACGAAATTGATGCTGGAAATGGCTCTCAGAACTCATCAGGACCAACCTAAGCAAACTTGGATTCCCCCGTGTTTGCCCCCACTTATTACTCTTCGGTAGGGACTGATTGAGATTTCTCCCGTCAGAAGCCCCAGCTCACTTTTCATTTTCCAACCAGGGCGAAGGATGGAGCCAACGACTCCGCAACAACAAGCCACCCCACCCCACCTACACCTTCTTCCAGCAGAGAGCGGTCGCTGCGGAGAAGACATCACCAGCAGCTATCTCAAGAAGATGGGCAGGAACGTCCCACGGAGGAGATTACTCCTCTCAAACGAAAGTTGGTGACATACTTCAGGTGAGGAAGGAAGTCAGCAGGCGCAAGCTCAGATAGCGCATAGATCAGAGAGCGACACCGGATGTTTCCAGCTGCTGGATCCGAAGATGAAGGCGAGTCACCCAAATCGTTACACGAAACTAAACCTTAGGAATGCCAGCGATGTCTCTGGGAGGAGATTTGGGGCATCACCTCTCTGTGCTGGCTTTCAGGGACTTGGCCAAACAAATCTACCCATTGGCGGCATGGCCAACACACATGGTGACACTGGCAGTGAGTTGCTGCCAGGGAGTCGTCTTTGCCAGAGTGGGCGCTGCTTCATCCCTGATCAGCTCTTTCTAAAGACGATGAGGAGAAAAAAGTGAGGAACCCTTGCAAACATGTCAGCAAGGTACAGTTCCTACTAGGCCTTATATTACTAAGGTCTGCTCAGCTGTTGGAGTCTTGCACTGCGGCTTAGCGGTACAACGCTGTGCGCACCTACTTTCACTCTCTGAATGGGTAGGATGCGGCATGGCGTAGTGGTTGACTCCAGCAGCTGAGCAGACATTAGTGATCTAAGGGCTACCAGGAACCTGTACCTTGCTGGCATGTGTGCAAGGGTTCCTCACCTTTTTTCTCCCTCATCGTCTCCAGCAAGAGGTAATCAGGGTTGAAACAGCGCCCATTCTGGCGGCTCACTGACAACTCACCGTTCAACGTCACAATGTCTCTTGGCCATGCCAACGGCTAAATAAGGCCAAGTCCCTGAAAAGCCAGCACAGAGAGGTGATGGAGGTAGTGATTGCCCCCAATCTCCTCCCCAGAAGCATCGCGGGTATTGCGGAGGTTTATTTTCGTATAGCCATTTGGATGGCTCGCGGAATCCAACAGCTGGAGATCTCAGGCGTCGCTCCTTCGTCTATGCGCTGTTTGACCTTGCGCCTGACTTCCTGGAGTAAGTGACCAGCTTTCTCTTGAGAGGAGTTATCTCCTCTATGGGACGTTCTTGACCCTTCTGAGACAGCTGTTCGTGATATCTTCTCCTCAGCGACCGGGTGCTTCCAGTAGTACAAGGTGCAGATGGGGTGGCTTGCAAGGTCGTTGGCTCCATCTTTTGCCTGGTTGGAATTTCGGAGTGAGCTAGCTTAAGAGACAGTCGGCCTCTGAGAGAAGTCTCAGCCTGTTATATGTGTATCTCCTCTGACGGCTGGTAATCACCTGATCGCGCACTGGAGACACGGATCGACCGGTGTATGGGATAGGACCTCTCCTGCTTGAGAGTACTCTCAGGGCGTGTAGTCCCGACCAGAGTCGGCAACGAATGGTTCTGACGATGGATGGTCTCTTCCTTTCCCTTTCTTCCCTCTTTCTCTTTGCATGGCATTATTAGAATAGCCTGTTGTTGACACTACTTCTCTTGCATGTCTCTTTTATCTTTGCATTTCTCAGGTAGACTGACTCTCTCGCAAGGGAGACTCCCTCTTACCCTCTATATCTCAGTTAGTAAACTTCTTTCTGAAGTAGAAGACCCTTTGCTACTTGCGTGTGTTCCCGCGAAGTCTTCCTCTGCGTGGTGCTTGTCTGAACTGGAGGCCTGGCCAGCCAAGTTACAGAGCACCTTCTCGCTCTCTCGCTCTCTCGATCTGCGTCAGTCTCACATATTACACAGCCCCTACCGGATGAGCAAAAGACTGGAGCTGAAGGGTAAGGGAGGCAAGGCGGAGAAGCCCTTTTGCTAGATTGGTTCTAAAAGCCATTTCCAGGATTGTCGAGATATAGTTACGGCTGAGATTGCCCTCAAGAGGCCGACTATATCTTTGGCCAGCTCACTTTCTTTAATTTTCCGACTATGACGAAGGAAGGAGCCAACGACTCCGCAACAAGCCGCCCCACCTACACCTTCTTCCAGAAAGCGGTCGCTACGGAGAAGATATCACCAACAGCTATCTCAAGATGGACGGGAACGTCCCACGGAAGAGATAACCCCTCTCAAGAGAAAGCTGGCGACATATTCTAAGAAGAAGGAAGTCAGGAGCAAGCTCAGGCAGCGCAGAAGATGAGAGAGGGACAATACCGGAGATTCCCAGCTGCTGGTGGGTCCCAAGAATAAAGGTCAGTAGTCACGCTAATGGGTACACGAGACTAAATAGCCGCAGGCGGGTTGAAAAGAGACTGGGAGGACAAGCCCAAGAGTGTGGGTAAAACAAAACGCTAAAAAACTAATCATAGCAGGACGAGTGATACGGTAGCGGGAAGGAGACCCACACCGCCAAGCTTGACGGGAAGAGAAGCCTGATGATCCCATGCAGAGTCAAAAACGAACGCCGAGAAGTCCTAACCCACAAGACGGCCACGAAACCGCCTTGCCTTCAGATCAAGATCAGGCAGCTGTCCAGCAGGTAGAGCAGGCGGGGGACAAGTGCGGAGAAGGTGGTTATCTTCTTGACCACACTTAGACAGCCCCTACCCTACACATGGGGAGACGTACTTGGAGGTCTTCAAGCCGATTAAGAAAGGAGGTAATAGAAAGCAGCCCGAGCTAAGAGTGAAGATGAGAAGGAAGAAGAAGCGAAAGCACGGGAGTCGATAAGGCTCCAGGTAGTTCTAGTCCACAGAGAGAGACACATTTAGTCGCAGCGGGGGATTCTTTCAAGGAAGTGAGTCCAGCTCGCCATATATTACTCGCAATTAGCAAAAAAAGTTCCTGTCCAAAAAGGGAGCAATGATTGATTAGATTGAGCGGTCAGGAACAGAACCACGCCAGCCTATCAAGGTACCGTCGTCACGATTAGAAGCGTGCAAGAGGAGGTCCGCAGCTTAAGAACCAAGGGCTGGAGGGGGAGAGGAAATTCAGGCGGGCCCAAAGAAGGATCACCCTGTTGAACCCCAGAAGAGGAGCCAGACAGGTGGAATGGGCCCTGGAAGGGATGGGATGGCTGGCCGTAACAGAAACTCACCCATGGACGACAGAGACAGGGAAAGTGGAGACGAATCTGAGTGATGATGAGAGTCGATCTGCTGACACAATCGAAGGCATTGGTGAAGTCCATTTGAGCATAACAAGGTCTGAATCGTGACCTTGCTCATCAACCACTTGATAGTGCATGGACAAGAGCAAAATCCTTCCATCTGCAGATGATGAAAGTGCTGGGTGACTTCATTGGCTCTCATGATGGTCCTTTCCTTTCAACACGTTTCTTCCCCTCCCCTCTCTACGCATCCTCAGGTTGACTGCCCCCGACAACTGCTTGCTGCTCGCGCTTCCACAAACTCTCTTAACGGGTGACTCTTTTTTTCTCTTTTCTTCTCCCTATTTAGTCTCAAGTATCCTCTCTTTCTCTCGAGTTCTCACTTATTCTCTCTTTTCCCTCTCTCTCTTCCATCTGGACAAGTAGAATGGGTGGCTTCTGTCTGGTGCTGTTCCTGCTGCGCCGAATAGGTGCAGTCAGCTGTGACTTTCCTTCGTCGCCGCTGTGTCTATGTCTGGGAAGGCGGCAGAGGCTGAGACTTGACCGAGCAAATGTGAGACTGAGGCGCGACGTCAGCCTCATCCTCTAACCGCACCAGGAAAACCTAATATCCCCCCAGGATATTCAAGAGGTGCAGGGGAGGATAGATCGTTTACTTTGACCTTCTGCGCTGTACCCGGTCACTGTGGTTATTATATCCGTGGTGGGCGCAGTCTCCTCAGAGGGGTCATGGTAGCGAATGCTTTTTGTTATCTTGACTCGCTGATCTATTCCTCGGTACGTTTGTCTATCCCGCCATGGTGGCCTGTCTCTTCTTCTCTCCTCTATCCTCTCTTGGCACTCTTCAATTGCGCGGTGTCTCTCTTAACTTCCTCCTCTTGGCTTTATGATTCGCTGTGTGATATATTAGGATACCCCTTTGTCTCCGTCCGGGTGGTGGTGGCTGTCTTTCTTTTAGCGCTTATCGTCTTCTCCCTCACAGTACCTAAGAACGGCCTTCTGGGGCGCTGAACGCTGTTCCCGTGTTACATCCGAACAATCTTTACCTTGGCTCTTTCATCTATCAGTTTTCCAACACGGCGCGATGGCCAACTTTCTTCTCTCTCACCTCTTGGTATTCTTCTCCCTCTCTCTGTGTCACATTCTAATAGGGAATGGTCTTTCTTCTTTCTCTGACCTACGTCACGGCTCTTTCTTTGTGGCGGTGGCGGTGGCTGTCTTTCTTCTCTCTTCCTCTCTCTCTGTACTTCACACATAAATACGAAGAGATAGAAGCCCAACATCTACAGGCCTCACCAGAATTTCTAGTCCATTAGGAATGGCTACGAAGAGAAAAATTAAATCTGAACGAGGTGGCACTAGACTTCCCTCTTCGTGCAACTGAACACCTCAAACGAAAGTGCCTAACCTGCCACTGAACACCTCAAATGAAAGCGCGGAAGACTCAAATGAGGGAAAGAAGGATAAACCCAGATCTGCTGGTGGTTAACGACTCTACGAACCTTCATAATATTGTTTCCATCATGCTCTCACTTTGCCAAGCATTAATCTCTTCTTATCCCTACAATGAACGACCTGTTCCTGACCTGTTCAAGAGGACCTGCTGTTCTTTAGGCGCTCCCAAAGAGGCGGAGAGCGATTGATTAGGGTCCTCTCCTGTCAAGAGAAAACTTGTTGCCAGCCTAATAAGCAATGCTCACCCTGCCAAGATGGACCCCCAATCGGAACACTTCGGTGACGACGAAGACTATGATTGGTGCAGTAGAAAAGGACACTATATTATCCTACCTCTGGAACAGTCTCAGGAACAAACAACGGAGTCTGTGCCACGGGATTGAATCTGCGCTGAACTGGCAGCGCCACAGTCAGAAAGGCATCTTTGTAGCTTCAAGCGCCGTAAAGCAAGCCAGCGCTTTCAGGAAATCGCCTGTTCTGCTTTACCAAGATAGAGCTATTTTATCCTGACCGCCACTGCCCGCTGGTTATTCCTTTCTCCTGCTATTTCTCCTACATAGTATATACTACTTCACGCCAGCCCTATCCCTGGCTTGGCTCAACGACTTCAACTCCAGTATATTCCGCTTGTGGGTAGGAGATACCTTAGTGTGCCGATGGTTGATGCGCCTTGGTTGTGCATATTGTGTCAACAAGTGGACTATGACGTTTTGGGGGCGACCATCCGATGGTCTGTCGCGTGGTGGCTCGTCGATGCATGACTATTCGTCATGATGATGGCTTGCGGTACCTTCTTTTTGGCCTAGCCCGCGTTAGGCTGGACTGTTGCCGAGAGCTGAACAGGAACTATCCAATCGTCAGTGCCCACGTGGCATAGCCATTGAGAGCTTTGAGCCCCAAGGAGTCCGCACACTGTTTGACGTTTCTGTCTCCGACTCGCGCAACCCAACACCTTACTTCACGCAGCGGCACAGACAAAATTACGCCGCAGATCATGAGCATAGGGTGGAAACTTTTGCACAGCGTCCACCATAGTGACACGCTCATCGCCAATGCTTAGTCGCCGACTCTTACCGTCAGTATATCCCGGCAAGACATTCCTTGTACCTGCCTTTGCAATATCCATTGCTCTTTTTCCCACCTGCTTGCTTGTGCCTAGTCGCTCTCATGGACACTACAATTAGACCGCCTTTACGATGCCCTTTTTGTTTGATCCAAAGTGCTTTCGCGTTTCTCTCCATCTCCACCTCCCACTGACCAGTGAAGCTTTGAGGGTTGATATAGTGATGGTTTCGCCGCTGTTCAACACATATTACATAACTCACTATGATTCTCTCCTCAATCTTCTGCCCCCGATCTCTGAGCTGCCGCATCAATCCCTTGGCTCGAGGAAAACATTGGTGAATGCATTCAGTTACACCCTCTCGAAGGCCCTAGGTCGTCCCTTATCCTCATTGCCGTAGCCAGGTGGAGTCTCCCATAATAGTGTCTTAAGAATATCTCATACCTCCGAAGCGGCCTTCACGCCGATGACGTCGGAGAAGATTCCAGAAGTGATGGTTGACAGGATAACACCCTGGGCGACACCAGCTTTTCTTCTCCAATCGCCATAGTTTTTTGCCGCGTGGCTGGTGAAGTTCACGATTCCCCTCATCGCCCACGATCGACCATAGAACCTCTGCTTGCGAGATGGTATTAACATTTCTTCGCCACATGCGGTAATCCCTGCCGTAAGCCTAGGAATGCTGGCTGTCAGCGGCTTCTGCTCCAACCTTGTGGTAGGTGTAGCCATGGTTGTCCAGGGAAGTGCACTTGAGTTCTGTGGGGCCAATAACCCTTGTACTGGTTTTCGTCTAGAAGAGTTGGGTGGCACAGAAAGAGTTGTCTCTTTGAACACTGGACTGGCAGTTGGCACCTGTCTGCCGCGTTCTTTCCCTCAAATAAATGAACTGACACTAGTTCTTACCGGTACAAGGTATCCTCCCCTCACCTCTTACATTCCTGCCTGTAACCCTTGGTTACGGCCGCGGCTACTAGACCGACGATTTCATCTGACTAATCATTAATATAGAGTCTAGAAGAGGACAACGTGCTTGCGTAAGGAGAAGGCTTCTCCTTACATGTAGGAAGGAGTCCGCCCAACCTCTTCCTGACACCTTCTGGAACTAAAGGCTTTACACTAGTTCCTACCTGTAGAACAACTCCTATACTACTACCGGTAGTACATTTAGGCTCGTCAACTCGACCTGCGAAACAATGTCATCGAGTCCTGCGAGGTCTGTTGCCTGCAACTTGTTGTTTCTCGGAAGTGCCCATTTTTGTTCCTGTTCCTTTATCGTGCGGTGAGAGCTCTCTTTCGCCTGCATTACCCCTGCTCCTTTCTGTCCGTAAATACCGCTTCCGCCCCATCGTCACTCCTCTGTCATGTCTTTTTTGTGGTGGCTTTGTGTCCTGCTTGCCTCTTTCCTCTTTCTCTTCTCTCTCTCTCCCTCTCTCCGCCTCTGACCCGTCATTCTCTCCTCCCCCCTCTCCTCCTTCTCGGCGCCTGTGTGGCGTCCTCTTTTTCTCCTCTGCAGACCTAAGCTTCTCCTTCCCTCTCCTGTGCCAAGTACGTCAGCGCGCCCCCAGGAGTGGGGGCCCACCAACAAATGACAAAAGAGAAACAGGGAAGCAAAAGGTAATGATGGAAGAATTATTGCTTCATTATTATTCATTATTTATCCCCCTTTTGAAAGAGGAGGGATAATAGCTACTGCTATTATAACAACTTAAGAAAAAGTAAAAGTAGAGGAAAGAAAAGAAGAAGAGCAACGAGAAGAAGAAGAAGAAGATGAAGACGAGACGAGAGCTACAGAGTCCTGGACTCTTCTTCAACATGCTCTCCTCCTCCACCATCATTATTAGAAAGGAAGAAGAATCATAGTTGAACTCTTCGGTAATCATGATCGGAGAGGAGAAGCAGAAGAAGAGGGCGTGGCACCGAGACCATCATCATCATGGCGCTCAACCATGCAAGCTAGAGCGGAGTCCAACTGCTGAAGAGGAATACGCTTCAGAATCTGTAGCGCATTCTCCTCATGAACCGCGAAAGAGATTCTGGTATGAAGAGTCAGAGCCTTTGCTAACCGACACCCACTATTGACCAAGAGGACGGGAAGCCTCAAGTGGGGCACGCGCACACTGAAGCTTAAGTATCTGGTGCACAGTATAATTAGTTATAAGTTAGGAAGACCAACACAAAGAGCACAAGAGATCAAGTTGTTTGTTCGTTGACAGCAATGAGCAGGTACGCAGGTATTATGGAGGTAAGGAGATAGAAGCTTATGATGTGATGTGTAAACTTGTGATGGAAGAAGGGAAAAGAGAGGAGGGGACGCTTTGCGCCGCTTGTAAAGGTTAGACCCAGTAATCCAAGAAAATGTTAAGAGCTTCTTATTACCCATCATACTACCCTTTCCTATTTAGTTAGACCTTGTCTTCTTCTACTTACCATGTTAGTACTCCTAGGTGCGATAACACCCCTCAGTAAAAAGCCCATAATGACTAATGTTTATACCAGCTTGTCCTTACATGAAGATATTACGAGGCCTCGCCGCTCTCAACCAAGAACGGCCACGGACTACCCGCAGAAGCAAGGAAGAGCTCTCAACCCATCAACACTCACCATGTCGGACCTGATAAGTTTCCCCGTGCTAAGACAAAATAAGCCGCAGACTCAGGCCGCTCTCCTAGCCTGTTTTCAAGCTCTAGTCTAGGACCACTTCATTATTGCACACTACGGAGTGCCGCCGCCACCGGCTCCTAGTGAACTCGAGGAAGCTGATCGAAGATATAGAGAGCTTCTGGATGAGGTCATTATGCTTCCCCGACAAAGCAGAGCTCAGTCCTAGCAAAAGCTGGAGGTTACGAGGTTATGAGGACGGAAAGTGAAGCCTAGCAGTTGATGATGGTGTTGATATTTATTATGATTTATATTCTAGCCCTTGCCTGTGGGAGATTGTAATAAACGTTGTTAGATGGGCTGCGTTCTATCGATCCAGTCAATTACCCCGAGGATAGAGACGACCGGACGATACTCTAGCAATCAGCAAGGGCCAAATAAATAGAGAAGAAGAGCAGCCGTTTTCTGAGTTTCAGCCTGCGACCATGTTCGGACTCCAGAGTCCAAGACTTAACTTTCATAATACTATGGGGCATCAAACGACTGTTATTGCGTCCAGCTTCCTTTGACGAGCCATCCACCGCAAAAGCAGTAGTGCAAGAAGAGATATGCCACAAGGTCACTCCTGAATGTGCTCTTCCATGATTCTAATAAGGTTTCAGCCCTTCGAGACCATTCTCTCGCTACCCAAAGACCTGATAATATCTAGTACAGGGGCTTCTTTCCAAGAAACGTCAGGCCCGGTATTACCGACTAGGGGAGAAGATGTTGGCATGCCAGCTGCCACATTTTACCGCCTGTGGGACTGGGGACGTTCTCAGGTTTCTCTATAAATATCTTATATCTCCTAATTGCATTAAGTTTGAGCTCCCTTTGCTATACGATCCATGGGGCACATCGTGGTTCTGTAAACAAACGCCTTTCCTTGCGTGTATTAGAGTGTTTGTTAGCGTGCAGCTTCATTCTGTCAAAAAACTTGGCCATAATAAACCCATATGTGAACGCGCCGCTTTCCTTACGACATTACTAGTGAAGTGAGCCTGACTGCTGATGTTACAAAGCAGGACCCATACACAGACTACTGTCAATGATGGATTGTTATGCAGCACTCCTGATCTACCCTAGTGCCGCAACATCATGGACTCAAACAAAGTCGTCCCTCCCCCAGACTGCATAACAAGCTCGACCGCGACGTCACCAGATTGGGACACCACCGGTGGGCGACCGAAGGTGGTATGAAGTGAGTTTCCGCACTGGCACTTGAGTGAGTGACATGGAGCACCTATTGAAGCACGCCATCCACCACGTTCCTAGATAGACCTCAGAGGTGAGATGTCCTAAGCGCTGGTCCCAGAAAGGACCTGGCAATAAAGGAAAAACCGTTACCGTGGACTTGGCGATCCCAGACAGCTTCCGGCGTATCTTATGGCGTATATACGTAGGGCATCTGGATTATTGCTCTCACCTTTTCCTGCTGTTGTGGACACCAACTCATGGGCTACTGTAGTCGTCGCGACGCCTTGTTGAAACAGAACTAATAGTGTGTTGTCCGGTTTTCTCCAAGATGGATTTCTAGAGCCTCTTGAGCAATTTTGGGGAACGACAGACAAGAGTATAAATCCTCAGGCTGAGGCAGAGATTGATTAGCCGAAATGGTGGCCTCAGCTTTGAGGGCTGTAGGGTGGGCTTTCCTCTTCTACCTTTGTGAATAAGGGGTTCTTGGCCCGATTGGATGAAGGCGCCGTCTGATATGGGCTTTCAGACAGCTTTTTATATGCCCGACCCGTGTCTGCTCCCTCTCTTGAATCGTTGAGGCGCATGACCCCGAGGGCATGGTCCAAGCAATCTTGATTTACATCTCTTCCGCTACGAAGAGCCTCAAGATATACCGAAACCCCAACACTCGTCACGCTCTGCAAGGATGTGGTGGTGGTCGCCTTCCGACGGGGATAGCTGAATCCTTCATTTGCCAACGCAACCATGCAGCAACCAAGAGCCGCATTATTTGCTCGTTTCCCATCGGATCAGCGCCATAATATCCTGACGGCGCCGGTCAATGACTAATGAAAGGGCAACTTTCAGGATGAAATCGCTTGTTGGAGGTACCTGACACCATCCAAACCCCCTTCCGATAGGCTCGAATTGAGGTAAATGACTGATTGTCTGCTGCTAGCAACACTGGACCACCAGAGCTCACCCCGAAGGTAGACTAAAAAAGTCGCCCCAATCTCCTGTGCTAATTTGAGACCTCGCAGATCCCTAAAGTCCCATCGTCCCAGTACCAAGACAGTCAAAGTTCTTCACCTTCTTTCTGCTCGGTTTTCTCGTAGGTGGATCCTAGATATAGTTAACGATGAGCCAGAGGTAAGAGACTGTCAGCTATAGAAGCCCTGATAACGCTTCCTAAGCAATGGATAGTCCATAGACTGAGGATAATAGACACCGTAAGTTCCGCCTAACACAGGTGCACCCAAATGACCGTTGAGAAAGCTGTCCAAGCGCAACACCTGGTAGGACAGTTCTGATGTTAATGTTCTCTCCAGGGCCTAAGGCATATTGGCAGCACCGCGTGTGGCAGGCGAAGCAAGCTCCCAAAATTAGCGGCATAATAAGCGGCGCGTCCGCACCACACCTATATTATGGGCACCAGAACTTGGCTCACTGCGGTTGGGCGTATTCTTAATGAAGCAGCCATTTGTGTCTAGCGGTGACACTTCCCATTTTGCTTGATCTATTGTGACCACCATCCTCCTCCTTATCAATGGCACCCTGCAGTGAGCGCAGGGAAATGACAACCGCAGGAGAAATAACGCCTCAAAGTACCAAAGAAGACGTTAAAGGAGATTTGCCAAGGCAGCAGCTGCTTTTGTCTTCCAGATGCAGGAGGGGCAAAACTGCCCTTAAGGATTGCGGACAGAAGCTGGAGGCGAGTGCGGTTGAGCCCGAAAGTTAGTAGCCCGCAATGGTTCCTGGGCGGTCCTCTATCTGCAGAGAGAGAGACTTCGGCAGAAGAACTTTGTGGGGTTACTTTGTCTGATCAGTGGGCCTGGGTCATGTTTGCCTATCATTGTTGGTGGTGTTCCTTTGTGGAAGGTTGACAAAAAGCATATTAGAGACGTATCAATAACTGCTTTGGTCTGCGGAGTCTCTTCAGCGCAGCTCACAAGTGGCTGGTTGTGCTGCTCATTCGGGCCCACGGCACGCGAAAGGCGAAGCAGGGTTTGGAGAGACGAGAGCAGGAGCGATGAAGAGATTGCTGCTCATTCTGGCCCACGGCACGCGAAAGGCGAAGCAGGGTTTGGAGGCGAGAGCAGGAGCGGACGAAAGAGCTGTGCTACAGAAGAATCTTCGTTGCATGGTAGCGCCGCGCTAGTCGTCGTATTAAATCAGCTCTGACAGCCCTTGTGGTCCTGTAGCTCAACAGTGCCCTCTACCACGAGCATGGATGTCCCATCTCAAGGAAAGATACTGCTACGTGGCAAACATTGTTCAACCTCATCTCGAATCCATGGCGAGACGGATTTGGACCGAGCAAGTGGAGGAGAATGAGAAGAGAAGAAGCTAGCAGGAACTTGTTGGTGGAAGGTAATACTCGCTGTAGTGGTGCGACATACTTTATTGCACTAGGAGCAAGTTCTTTTGCTACTTGCGCAAGGGCTGGAAACGCGAAATCAAGCAAAGAAGCTACTCTGGAGGACGGCCGTGAACTGAACTAACTTAGGATGCGTGATCCCGACTTCGAGGGCAAGAAGGAGTGGCTAATCGAGAAGGAGGGATCTGTCTCATCTTCGCCATCCTCCTGGTCTATAGCTCTCTATCCTCCCCATAGTAGCATTATAGTTCTTCGTCATTCTTTTTCTCATGCCATTTTGGTGTTGAATCTGACTGTGTAATATAAGGACCAAGGACTGGTCCTGAAGGAGAGTGAAAACTTGCTTTGTCCGTACCTTCGCTGGCCAGGCTCAAGTCACACAAGCACCACGCAGAGGAAGACTTCGAGGACAACGCGCGCAAGTAACAAAACCTTCAACTTCAAAGAGAGACTTTAATTAACTGGATATAGAAGGTAAGGAGAGCGTTTCTCTCAGGAGAGTCAGCTGTAACAGGACACCGGAGTTGAAGCGGGTGCGAGACCTTCTTATGGAGCTTCTGGCTAGTCAAATTCCGATAAAGATAAAGAGATCTGGGCTTCTCTCAATGCTAACTGGAAATGATTGGAGCTTCACAGTGCGTCCTCGGAAGAGCAGAACAAGCCGGGGACTAGGAGCTGTCCGAGGTAAGGAAGGAGTAGGAGAGGGCAGCTAGGGAGCCAAGAAGTGATGGTCAGAAGAGAGCGATCTTCGGGTGGGAAGGACAGCAGACGAATGATTGAATCAGGTGTATCAAGCAATAGAGTCGAGTACGTGAAGATGTAGGGTGGTAGGTAAGATCGGCCAAGAGACGAGTAGAGAGAGAGAAGGGGGAGAGAGAGAGAGAGAGAGAAGCTATGGTAGATAAGTAGGAGCAGTACGAAGTAGAAACTAGCAAGCAGGCAGTGGAAATTAGTCAGGATTTGGCTATATCTTTGTGAAGCTAAACACTATATTTCCTGCTTGAAGACCACTCGGTAGACGTACTGCATTGAAGCTGCAAGGAGGCTCTTCTGACTGTTGCGCTGCCATCTCAGATTAGTTCTCTTAGCAGATTCGTTATCGGTATCTGTCGGCCGTTATCGGGAGCTTATTGCGGCTCCAGCACC
Source organism: Hyphochytrium catenoides (assembly GCA_900088475.1). Lineage (NCBI taxonomy): Eukaryota > Hyphochytriomycetes > Hyphochytriales > Hyphochytriaceae > Hyphochytrium > Hyphochytrium catenoides. Next base: position 23,998 of record FLMG01003824.1, read on the forward strand.
AGTCTGCAGATTCGATCCATGGCTCAGTCTTGGTTAATGCCGAAACTGCTTCACAGTCTACCTGATAATGTACAGGTAGAAGTAGTAACAAGCAAGAGAGATTGGAACAAGAGGCTGTCCTAAGAACTTGCAAAGAGGAAGTGAGCAGAAAGGGAAAAGAAGGAGAGCGTCCTTGATCAAAGCCATTAGTTGGCGCTTCTAGTCAGGACTATTCCTTCTGATGAGGACACTCTCAAAAGAGAGGCTGCTGCACCCATACAACGGCCGGTCCTCATCCAGCGCTCGATCAGGTAGTCAGTAGCTGAGGAAGGCCAAATTTATAGCAGACTGCACTTCGCTAGAGAGAGATTCTGTCAAGAAAGTTCATCTGTAACAGAGGTAATAAGGAGGAGCACAATCTCAAAGTCATTGCTTCTGAGGATGGTGGGCCTGAGGCCCTGGCCACCCGAAGAGAGATGTTATTTAGTAGCTAACACTTGCCCTCTTGCAGCTCTCTTCTCAGCGGACAGAAAGAGTCCGCATCTAGCCAACCGCACGGAGCTTTAGGAGGCCCAAGGTGCGCCAATGGAAGGTCGACAACATGTGCTTAACAATGCGGATGGAGATGAGGCTCCGGCAGCATCTGGACTGCCTACATCTGACTATACATTGTGTTGGCCGTAATGATTCTCATTCGCCCTATACGGTTGCAAGGCCCTGGGATGGGACTGCTGGCAGGCAGGGCACATCTTGGGAAGAGCAAAGGGGTTATAGATGATCATCTCAGCATCATTGCCGTGGGGCTGAACAAAGATACCACGGTAGCTGAGGATCCACAGGAAGGCAGAGCTATCAATCTTTCTCAGTGTTAAATCTCGCCCCCTAGTGGACGGAGGTGGATGATCGGTCAATGACCGCGTAGATCGTCTCTCATCAGGCAAGAGCGGATATATGTTTTCGGTCAGCCCGACACACGACAAGCCGTGAATGAATATTCCTCCATATGCCCTCGAGGCAATGCTCTGGAAGGGTACTCTACCCTTGAGCTCTAAATCTCTCTTGTTACCAGTTCACCCGACGAAGCAATTAGATCGCCCTCCGATAGGATAGCTGCCTACGAGAGCCTCCCAGATTACCATCGGACGGTAAACTTGCTTATTTGATAGGGAAAACCACCTCGGCAGTTTATGATTACTGTCGGTCCACCCTCGGCTGACTCTGACGAACCTCTTCCAACACGTGCTGCTTCACATCCTGGCCAAGACGAAAGAGGTTATCTCTTACTGGGTGCGGACATTTGAACCGAAGTAAACAACTCTATAAATGGCCTGTGCACGATCAAAGTCGAGCCGCCAAGCTTACTCTACTGCACAGGATGCTTTTGGTGAACAATCTCCTGACACCTGCGAAGATCTGAGCATAATTTCCGAAAAAAAGGCTTCAGACGATTGCAGGCGCTGGCCAAAATGTTGAATTTGAAGCTTCCATGCGTCTTGAAAGCGAGAAGCGGCGGAAGGAGAGATCTTAACTATTCTTCAACATCCAGGCAGCCTTATGCAAAGGTTCCTTTGCTGCTTAGTGGTACCTTTGCAGAGCTTTTGAATGTTCTTAGAATTGCTCTACTTGGAACGGTAAGACTGCCATTTATTGACTGTGACAATGATAAAAAAGGGAAATCTGAGTGTTGTCATAAACTACGGCTGTGCTTCTCTCTGAGTCAGCTTTTTGCGCCATCCGCACTCCTGAGGGCCGTTTCTACCATCTCACTTTCCCGTCCGTTCAGTACTGTGAGAAATGCAAAGCCCTTTAAGGGCCACTCGCCTTTCACAACCGGACACAGAGCAGCGTCTGACCGGGGCGCCATGGGCTATGCAAAGGTCCCTTGCCTGAACATGCTTTTGGCAGCCCGCTACAACGCATCTCTTGACCTTGGCTCCATGAGAAATGCATAACCCTTGGCCTTTAGCGTACTTGGCACAGCCAGCCACGGCACACCTTCGATTCTTAATCTTTGCTCCGTGAGCAATACACACCCCTTTCGCGTATGCTTTGTTTGCACAACCAGTCGTAGAGCAAACTTTGGTTGGAGCACCATGAGCCTTGCACAGGCCCTTGGACACGACGTGCTTGTGGCAATTAGGTACCATGCATCTTCTGACCTCCGCTCCGTGTGCTATGCACCGTCCTTGGCCTTTTGCGTACTTGTTGCAACCGACCACAATGCAACATCGCCAGCTCCGGACGGCATCAAAAAAAGGAGATTTCTCCTCGACGAGGTCCCCCCTTTGGGCCTCTTCTGTGGTCGTAGACTGATGGTGAGTGAGACAAAGGCTACCTGCGGAGCAGTTAGCGTGTTTATCTTTGGATTTTCTGCAAATAGGGAAAGAAAAAGTGGCCTTCTTGGAGTTACTGTCCTGTGTCCTGCGAGTTCTTCGTGCACGCCGCTGCTGGCCAGAGCTTCTTGGAAGGTCGGAGGAGCTGTTGCTGATTGCGGAAGGAGACCACGACGACGAAGAACAAGAACTTTGGTCTTCTAAGAAGGTCATTCTTTCTTCCCCCTCATCCGCAACCCTCCCTTCAGAAGAGTTGCTCTCTGCACAATGCAGAAGCGTTCGTGTAGGCGATTCAGTGCTCTTTCTCTCTGACTGTCCGGTTCTATTATTGCCTGTCAGGCCTCCAATAGGCGCCTCTTCTAGAGACGACGTTTCTGCTGCTTGCTCATCATCTAGCTCGCCCTTCATTCTGGGCTATTGACACCTTCTTCTCGTTCGAACTCGGCAGATATTGCTGCGATCCGCCGATCTTCGAGCTGCCTCTTGTCGGCGCTACTTTTTTGGAACAGAAGTTCAGAAGTAAGAGCTTTGCATTTGGAAAGAAGCCCGCGCATTCACTATCAATCTAATGCCCAGCCAGCCCCGCCTCTCTGCACCGCAGCGGCGGGTGGTCGACGTACTCTGCTGCTCTGTACAGTCAACTGGCCTCCTCTTCTTTCTTCCTGCGCTCCGATCCCTCATAATCCGAGGCGACTCTTCTTCTGCTGCTGCATTCATCTGCACAACAGGGGAAGATACGTCCAAGCTTTGAGCTTTGGCAGCGGAGAGTTCTGCAGCTGCCCAGCGTGGTCACATGGCTTACTATTCTCACAGCAAAGAAACACTGCACTTTGTTGTTACCCTTTGTTTACAAGCAGACGTTTCAGGCTTAGAGTCTGCGTTTGGGGTTATTTCTGCAAGATCGTTGTATACGACTTTACGTGGCAGGACCGAATCTAAAGTCTTTTTGAGCTCAGCTTTCGTACGAGGGTTGTACGAGGGTCTCGAAGCTAACTTTAGCATTGCACACTAAAATACCGAAACTACTATTATTAGCACGGGAAGGAGGTGCCTTTCAGAGTTGGGAGTACTTTTGTGCCTGATTACTATTCTATAGCGGTCTACACTAGTCTTCGTCAGTATTTTTATGAAAAGCAATTAGGGGACTACTGATGATGATTATTAGTTATTAGCTTTTTCTGACTTCTTCTAGTTGGCGTCTTCCTTCTTTTTCATTTCCATAATAATGCCTGCTCGCGACCTGTTAGAGTTATTTATGATCTATGATGGTTACAAGGAACTCGTTTTCTACTCAACGACCTGCCAAGAAAAGGCTATTTCTCTTAAGCCAACAATCTACGGTCTGTTTCTTCAACCTCATCGCCTCCGTCTCTTCTTCCCATCTGCTTGAAACCTTCTCACCCTCTATTAGTTCTATTCTTCCTTAACTACTCTGGTGAAGAAGAGGCAGGTTAGCAAAGACCAGCAGGACCAAACAATGCCACTTCACTTGCTGCTCGCAAGATCTCACCGTCTATTAGACTTTACTTTTGACAAGAAGCAGGCGACGAAGGGGTCAAGAATGATGGGTAAGCTGATTGAGATGTAGGATTATAGGTAAGGTCCATCGGTGTATGGGCCTATTTGCGACGGCCATACAGTGTTAATGCCTTGTGAAGTTCGAATGTAAATGTTCAGCTCTAATGCAATACGGCTTTTTGGCCTCGTTGTTCTTCTTATCTTGTCGAGGGCCTATCGCACTCTTCAGTTAAACTCTTCTTCTTCTGAAGCGCTCGAGCTTTTCTGCTTATACTCATCATGTCTCTCGCTCTTTTTCTTTGTTTGCGGCGAGAGATCAGTATCCGGTAGTCATTCCCTTTTTTGTTGGGTGACTGAAGAGAACAGCCTTTTTCCAGGGTTGTTGGGGTCCTCGCTGGGTTCTTAAGATTGGAAAAGAAGAAGAGAGAATTAACATCACTTCTTCAGGAAGAAGTTAGCATTTTGAGGGCACTCTCTTAGATAAAGGCCGGACTTAGTGAGGGAGAGAAACTCGGAAAGTGAGATAGGAAAAGGGGAGAGACTAAGAAAGAGACAGAAAGAGAGGAAAAAAAGAGAGGAAAAAAAGAGAGCAGAAAGAGAGAGAGGAAGAGCCAGGCAGACAGCAGCAGAGGCTCCTAGAGAGTGTGCTAGCTATGCGACTGGGTGGAGGATTGCACAGCGTGAGGCTAATGGACCCATAGAAGCTCTGATGATGTTATGAAGGTTATCAAGAACGCGAATCCTGCGTCTGTTTGCCTTCCTCCACTTTGACACTGTCAATAACTAGTACCCGGTGGAGGAAAGAAGTTTTGCCAAGAAGAATGATCTAATATCAGATAATTATTGGGCCGCCTGTCGGAGGTCAGACTACCAGCAGCCGTGCCACTATCCGTGGTACTCCCGTCCGTCGGTTATACTTGTCGTTAGATTGAATCATTATTATGCAGCTTCCTGTGTCGCCGGAAAAGTCCTATCATTACGTGGGCGTGCTAGAGATATATAGGAAGAATCATAAGGTGAGTGAACAGTATAAGACGCAACCACCAATTGAAAAAAAAAGTGTACTACCCGCAAAAGACTCAGGAAACAAGGTGGATCCCATCACTAGACGAAGGAAGATGATGCATGCATGTTGCATGGTGCGTACTAAGTTGAAGCAGGTTACTGGTGAAAATATATCCCATTTCTCTGTTTGATTTAAATTGTCATTGTCAAGCTGAAGAAAAGCCCTCCTCGATGACCTTGTGGAACATGTCGCCGAGTACCCATCAGTCTGGAGGAAGATCAGCAAATAAAAGAGAAGGAACAGAGAGGAAGACAATAAAACACCTGAACGAGGCTAATTTTGCAGGGAGACTGAACAAAAGAAGAGGAAGAAGCTGTCGTATAGGAAGACGAAACGAAGCAACAACGGGGAGGAAGAAGAATAAGGAACCTACAAGTAAGCCTTCGTCTTTGGCATTGTTGCGTTTGTCCAATAGTGACACCTACTCATGGTCAGCATGAGGCAAATTTTACATGCCTTAATGCATTTGAGCTACCCAAGGTTTGACATAAGAAGGAGCGAGAGCATGAAAGACTATGACGAGGACGACGGCGCAAAATGAACTTGGGAGACAGAAAATCTTTAGAAGGCAGAAGGCTATACTCAAGCCAAAGAGTGAGATGTAGATCAACGAACAGGAAAAGGGCGAGGGAGGAGAAGCGGAGTGAACAGCCGAGTGATAGATGCACTCAGACAAGAGAGAGAGAGAGAGAGCTATGCCAGTATCACCTACAAGCTTCTGGAAGTCAGGATAAAATATGAAGGAAGCTCCATGTGCTTTCGTTCATATGGAGGCTAGAGTTAGTCACAAGAAATAGTAAAGGAGTAGAAGCTATAGACTGAAGATCTCTTGACCTATTGTTTGTTCAAGACCTATTTATTGTTCAAGACTACTTTCTTCAAAGACCATGATGAACATAGAATAACGGTACAGACAATCTCTTGGTCATGGGTTAGATAGCACTTGCCGGCTTAGATTAGTCACGGGACGCCTGCGGCCACTGAAGAAGAGAACTAGACTAGCTCCTCCTGACACCTTGCATCCAGCAAAGTGTCATCGCTTTGGGTATGATCCTTCTTATCTAACTAAGGGAGCTTCATAATACAGTCCATAATAGCCTAGTCGTTAGCTAAAAGAACCAACGTACACCACCACTGCAAGACATTGGAGGTTTGATAGTCGACATCACCATAGTACTAAGTAGGACCATACCGCCTCCTCGACCTATCCGGAGGCAAGCTTCTTCAGGTGTGTCCTGCGAGAGGTCTCGTATAATGATTAGTTGACTGATACTTTGTTTGCTGCTGCCAGCATTGTCATTTTGACCAACCCCGACAAACAGCAATAGGCAGCAACAGCCACCGTCTCCTAGGGCACGGTTTCAGAGGTATAGTTCACCTCTCACAAGCAAGTATAGCCGCCTTTTTGCCACTGTGCTGGCTAGCCATGAGGCACAATCTATGAGTGGGCGGGGTAGGAAGTAGCGTCAGCAGCCTGGACGTACGCTTATTCACTAAGATAAAAAGAAACGTCTCTCGCTATCAAGAGGAGAGAGGAGAGGAGCGATAGTAATCACCAAGGAAGGTGACATTACTATGGAGATTGTCAGGATAAACAGAAATAGTAGAAGCTCTCGCGATATTGGCACGAACTTTACATCTCCCGCTCTCAAGACGCGTCATAAAAAAGACGTAGGTAATAAGGTATGCTCGATTGAGCTCCTGGTAATGATGATGGCCAGTCTTAACAATAAGAGCACTACTACGGTGACTGGTACTAGAAGTGATGGTTTCCCGTTGATAGCTAGCTCTTAGGAGGAGGCAACAATCATCATCCGTCATGGAGTTGTGAGCAAGAATGAGTAACAGGATTTGGTTACGCACTCATTGCTTTTGCTCAGCAGAGTGTTCATTCTGCTATCAAAAAGGCCAAGATCATCCCAGAAACTCAAGCGTGCATCTCCTTATTATCTACCATGAGCACAGGACCACAATCAACAACTTGCACAGCTCTTGGTCTTCTTCCTCTTTGCAACCTATGCCAGTCTACCTAGTTACCACTGCTACACAACAGGCTGCACAGCAGGTTTCTCGTCTCGAGGACTCTGTTTGGTCAACTAGTCGGCACCCATAGTTGTTAAGCTATTATCAATGCCTAGTTGTCACACCTTCTCGAGAAAGAGAACAAGAGTAGGGTACCCTTGAGATGATTCTCATACATCAAAATATCAACACTCGCCTCCTCAGGCAGCCTAATGACGCAGAATGCGAATCATCAGAGTGCATCTGATAGAAAACAGTCCAGAATGTTCTAGGAGGAACCCTCCTTTTATACTTCTTAGCGTACAGACCTGTCAAAGAAGGCTTCGATAGTCCCTCTGGACAGATATTGAGTGAAAGAGGCCAAGAGTATAGCACCCGATAACACTATTAAAGAACAAGGATACTAACTAAACGAGCGCTTGTGCGGGTGGACACCTCGGTCGGGCTGCAGGACAGTGTAAGTGACCTGCCACTTATCATGATCAGGAGCCTTCTTTCCCGGTATACCTTCTACCTTACTAATAGTTCCTGTACTGGCTTTAACAGCGTCGTGTCACTTCTATGTCCGTAAATGGACTACTACCTCATATCATCATGTGGACAATCTCTATCTCCTCCTTCCTCGTTCTAAGCTATAGGCTGACGGTTGGGCCTACAAAGTTCAATGTCCTGATAGAGATTTCTACCGATCTGGTTGCGTCGGTGCAACTACTGCAGAGTGCCCTCTCTTCTTCTCTCTTCACTGTTCTTCGATACAGGACATAGTGCTCTTTGATTTTATTAGTGCAGTCTAACTTTACCACCAGCTCTTTGTAAAACGGTACAAGTATTTTACGGATCATCAAGAAGCAAAGGTGAATGCGTCCTTTGGCTTGAGGTTCTCAGCCCCAACACTACTACTCTCACACTTCCATTCTTCTGCTTAGGAAGAAGCGCTGACTGTGAGTAGATCGATAGCGCTGCTATACAAGCCGCTAGGTAAACTGAACCCAGCAAAGCTCTCTTCTTAGATGATGCGCTGCTACTACTTTAACGCTTCTTGGTGTTGTTGCTTCATTTCGCCAGAAACTAGCAACAACACAGCTTCTTCTGGCTACTACTAGCCGCACAGAAGTCATTCTTCTATTAGTAGTTCTACCGAGCTAAAATACCCTCCGTAACTTTGGTCAGTCTGGTCGAACGTCATCTCAACTCCTAGAAAAGGCATCGAAACATCTAGCACCGCCCTCTGGGGGGCCAGAAGACCAGTTTGTGGCGATCGACCAGACTGACCAAAGTTAAGTTACCCGTCAGTGGTTAGTTACCAGTAGGTCAAGAAGTCGTTCGTTCTGAGCAAGACGAAGAAGCTGACCGCCCTCACTGCCCTAACAGGACTCTGTAGGGGAAACCCTCCTTGCATTGCGCATGCATTCATTGCAGGGACCAATTACCGAGAAGGGGCATTGTTGTCGCGACTAAACACAATGAAGAGCGAGACTAAACCTCCGGGAGTGTAAACCCAATACATCGGTAGCAGCAGAACGGCATTTGGCCTAATCATCCATCCGTTGCGCCACTTTCAACCACTTGTTGGGCTTCTGGTGAGTGAGTGAGGACAGGCAGGCGCTTCTCGCTTCTGCTCTCCCACCAACAACTACTAGTTATTAGTGATGGCAGCAGAGATGTAAGGATTGCATAGGCCGTCCTCTCTATTGCGACAGAGATTAGGGACAGAGGTGCAGCGTACATGCTAAGTGCTGCAACGTTCCTTCCCCACTCTTGAGCTGGGAGCTGGAGGAGATATGCTGTGGCCCCGAACTGAAACCTACTTCCTAGTCATAAACGCTTTGCTACCCAGAGCGTAAAGTTGTATCTGCCAGCTGCTGGGAAGGAAGGCGAGCAGCAGGCAAGATTAACAGGGACCCCAACTAAATTGGAGGACCCAGCAGGTGCAGCAGCGGGAGCTCTGGTCCCAGGAAAACTGTGGCAACATTCCTGCAACTTCCGGACGAGGATGCGTCCATTTTCCGCCGTTCCGCCAGAACTCAGTCCTTGAGAAGATCCACCTTATTCTGAGTGCGTAGCACTCCTACTGACAATCTTTTAGCGCGCTAAAGAAGGAGGAAGTACACTTGTAACCTCTAAACATGGGGAACAGGAAGGGAGACATAGCATATCTATTAAGGAAATAGTAGGGTTGCTGCTTGGTCTTGCGCGACCTGGTACAGCTGAAAGACGTCGACAAAATAACTCGGACTGGAAGTACTGTTGGCGATGAGGAAAGAGTCATGATTCCATCTCACAGCCAACCTTCTAACATACGACAGGTGAACTCATGACAGCCAATGAGAGTGCCCACGCGCTAATCAAAACAACCGCAAAAGAGGAATCATGACCGACATAGTAGTCTTCAGACTAAACCAAACTCGAAGGAGACCTTCTTCGGGGCTAGTAGAGTCAGCCAAGAACGCGAAGGGACCCTTCAAAGCAACAAACAACCGCGTGCTGACGAGCATGGCCCTTGACCCTTTTGATGACCAAAAAAACAAGCAAGTAAGCTACGGCCCGCAAATTAGCCAGATCAGTTTGGATTGTAGCGACTGGGATCATTAAGGAGCCTCATCGGCTGCTTGTCAATTTTAACGGCGTTATGAAGCTGCCCTGATGGAGCAAACTCCCAGTAGAGAGAAACCACCATAAAGAGCTATTCTTCTCTTGGAGGAGGTCTTACTATCCCCGGCACGCCTCTGGGCTCTGGATAATCAACTACTGAAGCTTGCCCCGACTCAGTAAAGGATGAAGCTCCCGCTGGCAAGGCGACTTCCTCCCTCACCCAGACTTGCGTTCGCCTTCCTAACCCTTTAGGCTTCGTCCATGCTCTTTTAATAAATAAAGATGTGCCTGACCTACAATTCCTCCGTGCCGAGGATCGTTTGATGCTCAATTGCAGAGCAGAGTCACTATTGCGCTAGATCCTCCGAGTACCGTTCCCCGACCTTTTGTTAATGGACAGGTAAAAGGGCAATCTCCAACGCCAGATTCGTCTGTGGAGAGAACATCTTGACCACTGTCGCAGGCAGGGGAGGTTTAAGCGAGGTCGGATGTTTCCGCGATAAGACCTCAAACGTTGGAAGATGATGACGCCTCGGCACTCCGAAGTCGTGATCTATCTCCCCGCTTTGCCTTCTTGTCCTGGTGATTGCCATTGTTCCCATGTTACAACTTGTAAACCTCCTCCTCCTACGGGTGCAAGGGATGATGTCCGAGCTAGCTCTCCCGTCTCCGGAAGCGCCTTGAGGAGAAGATCTATCCCCTGATAGCAGATCTTCCCATCAGAAGTATCCGACATACAGCTGGGAGACCGACTGGTTTCCAGCGGATGGCGCCGATGAGACTCACACTAAAGCTCCGTATTGTAGGTCAACTTAACTCCGTGCACCACCTTTTTCCTCATGGGAGTCCGCTGGGACGGTTCCTTCCTCTAAGTTTTACCTCCATAGAGGCACTTCAACCTACAAGGGACTAGCAGAAAGTGCACCCATCTTAAGGAACCAAGGGCATGATAAAGCTTTGAATGCTACAGGCGATGGTGGAATGCTTACCTTCCAAGATAAATAAGGACCATATCTTCTTTGCTCTAGCTCTTGCGCCTACTAGTTCCCACTCGCTTGAATCTGGACTTCGATTTGGAGGACCGACCTTTCCCCTTCTTGCCTGTCCGAAGCCAAGCTTGAGCGATGATCAAGGTAAGGGGCATTTGGGAAGTAATGGAACTAACGTTTGCTATGATACGGCTTCTCCCCTTCTTGAATCTTCCGCGCCCGACCGACCGACTCCCTCCTTCTAGCACCCTTTCTTGCAGTGTATTCGCTTTGCACGCCATTAGAGCTGAGTGGGAGACAGAACGCGTTAGACAGGCTTAATGACTCCTCTCTACGTTGTTCTCACCTTGCGGACCCGAGAGCCAAGGCAAAGTCAATTCTGTTCGGGCCCAAGTGTGAAAGCTGTCTCACCGATCGGAAGTGCTGGTACTTTAACTCCCATCGACGAACCTGTGGCCATGTAGAGGCAAACGGCATGGATGCGGTTGAGCGAAAGTCTCACGGGGACCATTGCAAGCGGTTCTAACTAACCTCAGATTCTGACCCGGAGAATTCATCGATCTCCTCGAGTCTTTCTCTCCGAGTAGGAGGTCCATTACTCGGAATTTCTAAGACTGAAGAAGAACCGCGAGAGGGGGGAGGCAGGCTTTGGATGTGTTCCATAATGAGCAGCTGTGTGTCCTCCCAGCCCTCGTCATCAGGAAACTCTTCGTGCTCAAACTTTTCACTGAGACTTGACTCTGCTGATCCACTTCCGACACTAAGGATTTCCTAATAACAGTACCAGCGGACAAGCCAACGAAGAAGGGTTAGGACAAAGAACATCATGTCTGGAGTCTCATCTCATGAGCAGTTAAAGCGAACCTGATCTTCGTCGTCTGAATAGTCCTTTCCATTTGTCCTTCTGTTGTCTTCTTCCATGGAAGAGGAGCCACACCCTTCGCAGAGTTGAGCTGATGGATCATTCTCGGCACCACAATTCGCGCAGATCCTGCAGGCGAGGGCCTGGTCCAAACGATAATAGCATTTCTCACAGCCTTCTTCAGGTCCTTGTACTTTGTTATTGAAGACACAGCGCTCGCAGACCCAGCCACTGTCATTTTCCTTATTACCCGCCATGGTTCTCAGGAGTGAGTCATCAGGGCGGCAGGACTGCCGGGTGTTGAGCGCACCTGCCGCTTGCTTTGGAGGTACACTCTGCTTCTCGGCAAGCTTACGTAAACGTAGCCGAGCCGTCTGCGGCCTGTTCTCACGACCATTCCCGTCCGAGTCAGTCCCTTCCTCGTCGGAGTCAAGTAGGCCGTGGTCTGAGTCTTGTTGCTCCTCATCCTCATTCAAAGGAAACGGTATCTCCGAGAATGACTCTGACTGTACCTGATCCGGAGGGTCAACGTGATCTGGACTCTAACTCAGAGAAAATGTTTGTTCAGCAGCTATTCACACTCTCGAAGTCTCAAAGGGCTCACCAATCCAGAATTTGCAGCTTTAGCGGTATCCGTGAAGTTGTCAAGCTGCATTCCTTTGGTGACGGTCCCCTATTTTCAATGACAACGCGGTTTGACTTTACTCGGAAGCTTCGAGGCTTATAGTCCCTGATATCTGTACCTGATCACTTCGCGTGGACTGACAAGGTCTGAAGTCCGCATTGGGGCTATCATCATTTGGATTTGCCGGAGATTGCTGTCGAGAGGCGTATTCAGAAAGTCTACGCTCGGAAACTAGCTCTTTTGAACCAAAGTACCTTTGCCTCCTTCTTGTGGGAGAGTGGAGATGGAAAGCTCTTCTCATCTATTGCAGCCTTGCTTGCGAACTCTAAAGGCTCAGTCTCCGTTTCCAAAGCGTTCAGCGGCTCTGAGCCGGCTCCATGGTCCTGGTTACTTGAGCTATTGCCCGTCATGGAGGACTGCTCTTGTGAAAAGAGTTTAAAGTCGGGCAGGCCAATGTCCAGGTCCATTCTTCGAGTTTCACGCTTGCTGGGAGGAAGCGCGCCATCCTGAGCCTCAATTGGACTTATGTCCTCTGCGAGTGGTAACGACATTGATGCCGCCTCATTGTCAGTCGAGGGTTTGGCGTCCTCATCCTTTGCAAGTGATGGAGAACTGAAGCTCCTTGCTTCCACATCCCGACACTTTGGGTCTTTCTCTTCCGCGTTAACGGCCTGTGAAGAGCTTGTCATGCCAGTGGGCGTGTCCTCTAAAGTATGGTGCTCGTGAGCAGGTTGCGCATTCGAAGGCTGCTCCTCGGTTTGGGCCTTATCTGGTGTCTCTGGCAAAGCCTTCGGTAGAGAACCTCCTTCAGGATCTACTGATGAGACAGCTATATCATCCTTACTTTCTATTCCTAGTAGGCTATGAAGCCAGAGCTTGCTGGGAACGTACGACTCGCCAAGCTTCGTGCTGAAGCGACGGACAGGCTTCCTTCCACATGGCGTTTTCTCAGTCCTAGCTAGCGTAGGTGACACACACAGTCGCTTTGAAGGTGCTTCTCCAGTCACAGAAGTCCTCTGCGAGGTAGAGCAGTCGGCTTGCTGACTTTGGGCCGGGATGGAAGTGGTAGTGGAGGCCGTTTGACCCTCATGGCCTTTCATAGACTGGAAAATAGCTGTCAGGGAAGTAGCTGTAGTCATCCGCTCCTGAGAAGAGCAGCGTGAATCCGAAAGTGACCGAGAAGCCGTGTCGGAAGCACGAGCTCCACGCCGACGGATAGCCTGGGGTCAGCAAAGCACAGTGAATGCCAGGAGGAAGAGCCCAGAACGAGCGGAAAGAAGCTGACCTTTCCCATATCGTCTTCTAAATAGCGTCTCTTCCTCTTCAAAGAACTTGAGGCAGTCTCCGGGGGTAGGTCCTCGCCCTGAGAGACCTCCGGTTCAGAAGCTACCTCAACTTCAAGCTTGCGCTCTGGTGTCACTTGAAGCTCATCGTTGGACCCTGAGAAAGGCTGAGCGGCTGTGCTGTTTGCCTTTCGATCGTCAACAGCGTCATCCGAGCTGCTGGAGTCCACCATCGCCATCGCTGCCTTCTCAGGAGTCTCGCCTTCGCTAGCATCGTCCGAGCTAGTGGAGACATTTCTTGCCATCAGGTGCCTGCCTGCATTCTGGTCCTCAATACGTTCATCTGAACTATTGGAGACGCAGCTCGCAGCGGCTGTTCCAGCAGAGACCAGAGGGATGCCTTAGTTAGAACGGCACAACGCTGTCTATGGAAATGACTGTGAAGCTTAAAGGCCTACCGTCAATCTTGCTTTCCACTGCCACGGAGGCCAGTGGTCGCACACTTCCCTTGCACATTTGGCACTTGAGCTTGTGTGCGTCATTGTGGAACGTGCACACACTGCAAGCCCACTTTCCACTATCAGTCCATGTGCCCCTGAGATCAGAAGAAAACTCGCTCTTTCCAGGGCCTAAAAGGTTGCAAAAAGGAGAAGATGAACAGTTGGGCCTACATCATGGCAGAAGTCGTCAACGTATCAGCCTTACTGCTTCGCGCGGAGCGCCGTTGTCGGACTTCCCCGCTGCCTGGAGCCTGGGATAGGCTGGATGGCTGATAAAACTGAGCTTTCGCAGCCTTCTTGGCTGAGACAGACAACTTTTTTTTCAGCATCTTCGTGGAGAACGCGCATCGTCTAGGAGCTGGAGAGCTCCTCGGCTAGGTTCTGACGCTCTTCCACTGTCAGCACCTAATGACTGTTAGAGCCTTGATCTCATGATTATCTGCAGATCTTGCGATCGATTGAGAATGTCTTCAAGGTCTCAGCCTTCCACATCCTCTGCAGGCAAGTAGATGTGCAGAAACTCGAAGAGCGAAAGGAAACAGAGGCAATGCTGGCGCCTTCTATAGAAGTGACGAGAGAGATGAAG
>FLMG01003827.1:0-10080 GCA_900088475.1 Hyphochytrium catenoides
CTCTCTCTGTCTCCTGAAACTTCGTCGTAGCTTTGAAGTCAACTGCAGAGTGATGATAAACTTGGAGAGCGGAAATAGAAGAGACGAGATCTCGTGTCGATTGAGCAGAAGAAGAAGTGGCAGACAGCTTCAGCTCTGAGAGACACAGAGAGTGCTGGGAAAGAGAAGAACAGAGAGAGAGAGAGAGAGGGTGAGGCAGAAATGGCGACAGAGAGAAAGAGGCTAGAGCGCACGCCAGCAGAGAGAGAACCAAAAGAGAGAGAGAGAGAGAGAGAGAGAGAGAGAGATGGAGAGAGAGAGAGAGAGAGAGAGAGAGAGAGAGAGAGAGAGAGAGAGATCCAAGGAGAACAGGCTTTCAGCACAAAGATCTTTGTAACGACATCAGAAAACATCTTGCAAAATTGTATTCATTTCAGGTCAGTATTATTTCATATTTACAATCTATATTACACCAAATTGCCGAAAGATTCATTCTGTTGGATGCCTGTAAACTTCACGCTCTACATTGCACTCTGTTGGCACCGCGATGAGAATGAGAAAAGTACAGCCACAATCCTCCTAAGAGAAAGACATCAACTCCTTCGTGATCACAGCGTTCATCTCGGAGCTGCTTGATGTCGCAGTGGAAGACGAAAGAGAGGAGCGTAAGACACTCTCCCTCTCAGGCACGCTCAACGCAGCTCTAGGCAATAGACCAGAAAGCCTGCCTGACATCCTCCCCGACGATGGCGGCGATGGAGTCAATCCATCTCGCTCTCTTTGTTCTGCCTTCAGTTTGGCTTCAATGTCCCTTTTAACAATAGTTTGGATGAGCTGGAACATATTGATCGGAGCAGATATGGCCAAGCTTTTCAAAAGAGAGCCGGGGAGATGCCCCTTGAGGTCAATCCAGGAGCATAACGTCAGCTCGCACTTGTCTGCAGGCAGAGTGAAGGGCTAGTGAGGCGATGATTCATGGCGATGGCCAAGTAGTGGGATGGCTTAGGTTTAAAGAACCAGGGAGCAAGGAAGCAAAATGAGAAAAGAGAAAGAGAGAGAAAGAGAAGTGGACAAGAGAGAAAAACCAAAACGCAGCAGCAACAGCAACTAGGATCTAAAGAGACAAGAGGACAACCGTACCTGGGGCAATTTGCTTAATAATATACCCGGAGAGCAGAAGATCTCCTCTGACATAGGACGGAAATGGTGGAAAATCCTCGTGCTCCATGGAGAAGGAGCAGATCACTGTGTGACCGGAGGAATGCCGCCGCTGGCTCACCAACACGACAAAATCTCTCGCTGTCGTCGGCCAAACAGCCTTGTATTTGACATACCGGAGCTCTTTTCTCGTGTCAACATTGACGCCGTCCCACATCTTGCTAATCAAGCTGTAAAAGTTACGGCAGAAAGATGTCAGGTATGCCACTTTGAGTGCTGCCTAGCCAACTACGCAGACTTACTGGCAAGAGTCGGCCATGTCGTCATACTCTGAGTTCCGCTCGCCTGCGAAAAGCAGGTTGGCGATGACCTCCTCCGTGCCTTCAATGATCGAACGCGCCTGTTTTGTTGTCGCGGGGTTGGAAACAATCGTTAGCAGACGTGACCAGGGAAGACGGAAAGAAGAAAGTTAAGCCCGACTTGTGCCAGTGAGGGTACGACTTGTGCCAGTGAGGGTACCACTGTGGGGAGGGCAAAGACTATGAGACTCAGCGTAAGAGGAGAAAGTGCGAGGGATGGAGAGGGAGGGAAGGGCAGCCAAACGGGGCTTACCTTCAAGAGACCCCAGCTACTGCCTTCAACATTTCCTCCCCAGACAGTGATCCCTTTTGCCTCTTTGCCCAGATAAAACTCAACCTTTCTGCCATGCACAATGCCCTCGGTTGTACTCTCTCCCAGCTCATAAAGCTGGTTTAGGTTCTTCATGACCGTCTCTTCGTACAGAGGAAAAGGGGAGAAGGTAGAAATGGATGGTTCTGCGCTATCCCGAGGCGAGCTTGGTCTTGATGGCGATGAAGATGGGCTCTGTCATTGTCCAAGATACAAAGGCATTCCGTGAAAGACGGAGAAAGGACCAGAGAGGAAAGACACCATCAGTCAAAACCTCATTGTCCAATGCATGGAAATGGTGATGCTCCTTTCCCTTCCCCTCACCTGATAACTCTTTCCTAAGGGAGATCCAGCTCCTACGCTTTCATGTGGAGACTCACTGCATACATATCGCAGAGGGTCAGAGACAAGGATGACAAGGCGCCGGAAGAGAAACGAGCAATCTAGTGGGAGAAAGAGCGAGAAAAGGAGAGACAAGTGGGAGCGAGAAAGACAGAGAAACAGAGCATCCGAGGGAGGCCAGATTGACAGGACATGCAACCTCAGCATGTGAGTGAAGAAGATAGCAAGATAAGCAATCATGGGTAGAAAGACGGTGCTACCTTGATGGTTTGCTCCCTCCTAAACCAAAAAGACTCAGGCTCCTACTGTCGCTTCTAAAGTGCCTGAACATTGTACTGGAGATGACGCTGCAGCTAGCCAGGAAGAGACAGGAGCCAGTGACGAAGACTAGAGAAAGATCCTCCTCTGGCAATCCTCGCACTAGCGCGGAGAGAGATTCCTTCGTATCGCAGTGAACGCCAGAGAAGATGGGATCGTAGAACGGAGAGAGAGAGAGACGCGGAGAGGTTGATGATGAGCTTCAGGACAATGCGAAGTAGTCAATGAAAATTCCTCTATAAGGGTTAAGGATGTGTTACCATCATGGCAAATAAGACTTTGAGCTCGACAGACGGCTTCACAACTGGTCGGGAGGAAGGCAAGTACCAGTGGATAACAGCTCCCTTTCGTCCCTTCTGTCAGTCCTCACTTTGCATGAATCTTTTCCTTACCACTCTCCTTTCTCTGCTCTATTGTTGACGCCTTCATTCCCAGAACGAGGCTGTTCTGTCGACTAAGGAAGAAGGAAGACAGAGAGAAGAGGAAGAAGAAAGTGGCGCGGAGCAGCAGCAGCAGTGACTGTTCTCTGCTGGAGTGTCAGCGGTAGGATGATGAGCTTCAAAGACAGAAAGTGCGACAGACATTAGATCAGAACAGAGAGACATAAAATCATATGAAAGAGAGATGTGAAAGATGGTAGAGGAAAACTCAAAGGAGGTACATAGGATGGTACGGAGGAGAGATAAAGTCTCAAGACAGAGTGAATCAAAGAAAGAAGACAGATTCGAGACAGAAGCAGAGGCATGGCGAGACAGAGCGCAGTCGAACAGCAGCGAAGAGTGAGAAGCGCCTCAAAGATAAAGTTTCTTGTCTCTCCGGAATATGATAAGGGCAATAGAGTCTCAGCTCATAGCATAATATTACAATGGGCGGAATACTATTAGATGAGCCGCTGGATTGATGATCACTGTCAACACTGCCCCCTCTCCTCTCTGGTCCTTGCAGCTGTTCTGCAACCTTCGCATAAATTTGACAGCAGTAACCTGGCATTGTCTTGGTGTATAAACATCTGTCAAAGTAAGATTTAGCTTTATTGACCAACCCTATGTTTTGACAATGCATTGGAGGCGTTGTTGTCAATTTTGTATAGAATTGTCCATTTTGGCAGATTTTCAAATATGGCAGAGTGCTTTGCCACCAACATTCTGGTCGACCCATTTGCTCCTCTCTTCTTCTCATGAACTTTCCGTGTGATGTCACCATCACTCCTCAACGCTTCAAACTCGTAATATTTCGATGTCCAAAGCGTTGCTATCAAAAAATACGGCCAGTGGCAGAAAAAGGAATTTTCCAACTGGGAAGTTTGTAATATACGGTTCTGGAGTTCTCTATTAACACTTTAGAAACGGATAATCATGCATTACATTCTCCAGATCTCCTCCTGGTGTTGCGAAGAAGCTGCTGGCAACTTCCAGAATTGCGGTCCAGAACTGCTGTGGAGATTCGCATTTCCGCAGCTTCAGATTTCTTGGTGAAGCTTCAAAATCCACTACTCTCCTGCTATTATTAGAGATATTGGATGTGCTCAAATGGCTGACTCCTGAACCTAGCTGCTATTATCTCCGGAATGCTGGAGGAATGACGGTCGGAACCTCAGTACCACAGCGGCGGCAGGCATAAATATGTCAGAGCCCGCGGCTGCGGCAGCTCCTGCCTTTTCCATTGCCGACATCTTGGAAGGGGACGATGACGCATACGCTATCTCTCCTATAGTAGATGACCTTAATGGCAAGCTCGGAGCTCCAGTTACTCCGGATGTAGGCTTTGAGATATCCAAACCTGTTGGGCAGACACCGCTTTGCCTCCCTGAAAAAGGAAGAGAAGACGGTGAGGAAGAGGAAGAGGGAGAGATAGGTGGAGATGGAGATAATGCTCTCATCAAGAAGAGAAGAGGGCAGGAAGGGCGAGCTCTTCCCTGCCCTCCGTCAAACCTGGCCGCAGAGATTGCGATAATGGGTACTCTCCAGACGCCGCGTTATTCCGCCAAAAACTCATCTGATAGACAAAAGACCAAGCGCAAACTTAAAAACGCACAGAAGAAGAAGCTTGCTCAACAGAAGGTAGTGTGTGTTGCTTTGTTTAAATTTTCTCCCTCTTCCCTCCTCTTCTCTCTCTCCTGCTAACTCTACCTACTTCTATGTCGCTATGCTCGTTCTCCATCCCTCTTATGGACGGCCTGACAGGCTGTCGCGGATATATGTGAAGCTTTGGGCGAACAGAAAAGTCGACTTATGACTCGAACGGTCGCTGCCCTGGGAGTCAAGAAGGCAAAGGATCTTATGCGTGAAGTGCTGAAAATTGAGGAAGGAGGTGGACTTACCACCGCAGAAGGGAATCGGAGAAGAACGCCAGGAGGCGTGTTCTTCTATCTTCTTAAGCAGTAAGAGCAACGCCGTACCTAGCCAGTTTTTCTGCTCTTCTGTTTTAGGTTTTCTCTATCTATCTCTACATTTATTGTCTGTGCCTCTCTGTATCGATGTTTTTCTTGTCAACCTCTATTCTAATTGTCAGCGCCGCAATCCCTGCGCCTTCGTCATTAGTGTTCGGGCCCTTCTCGCGGGGCTGGTTCTAACACATATCTATATCTATATATATGCATCTAGTCAACATCTCCCTATCTCTTTCTCTCCCTTCCTGTCGGACATTCAATGCTCCGTGGCTACTTCCGCTTTGCCTAGCTTTTGTTTTCCTGCCTAACTCTCTCTCTTTATTTTAACTTAAAAGGCGCCTTCCCAAGGAGAAGCTGCGCGATATTTTTGCAGAAGAAACCGCCTTGAAGAAGCTGTCTAAGAAGAGAAAGAGAAATGCGAACAAGAAACAAGAAGACGAAAAGGAGAATCCTCGGTTTAGGCAGGAAAGGGACGAAGAGTCTATGGAGGAAGAAGAAGACGGAGAAGACTGGCGGGACGATGCGTTGGATCCTATAGAGAAGATGGACCTTAGTTCTGATGAAGAGGGAGAAGCATAACCTACCCTTTAGTCTAGCAGTGGAATAGAGAGCAAAGAGGGAGAAAGCTCAATATTGTGTGCGTGTATCCGAGAGGAGAGGAGAAGGTTAGCGAATAGACGAGAGCTTGTCTCCCCTTGATGCTCCGTGCAACACCTCTCTCTCTCTCTCTCTATGTAGATGATTCGGAGAGGATAATAGGGGCACCAAGCTGCAAGAAAAGATCGTGGCGATGCAGAAACTGGTAAAGGGACAAAGAGAGAGAGTGAAGAGAACAAGCGATGGAAAAAGAAAGTTTCTCTTCACTCTCTTCTTCTCTACCGCTCACATAACGGCATGTAAATTATCCAGAGAAGTGTTCTCTCTTTAAAGACTAGCTGACACATCAAGAAAAAATGGCAGGACGAAGATGACCATGATTAGAGAGACAGAGAGAGAGAGAGAGTATACAAAGGTAAGACAATGGCCCTAAGCCTATGCAGTTATACCATGGCAGTTCTTCCAGAGAAGCGAGACACAAATGTGGCGAAAGAGGAGATGGCGAGATAGGGAGAGAGAGAGAAAAGACGATAGACAAGTGAAAGGAGGGAGAGATATTGAGGTTAGTACAGAACGAGGGAGAGAGAGAGTTGCGATCAGATCAGAGCAGATTGCTTTCGGCATATCGTCAATGGTTCAATGGGAGAGAGGAGGCACAGACAGAAAGAAAGGACCACGGTCCTGGAGAAGTAGGGCAGAGAGAGAGTAGGGGTGAACAAATAAGAGAGAGAGAGTGAGGCGCGACGGCGCGATAAATAGTCAGATTATCTTATAGTCAAACTCAAGGCTGTGCTGCTTCTGTCACATCCTTCTTTAGGTCTGGCCTCACTCATATCACAAGCTCTCTCTCTTTGTCGAGAGACAGCGCACGGGGAAGAGACAGAGGAGAGAGAGAAGGAGAGAGTTCTACTTTTTCTTAGCTTTTCCTTTTTTCTTTCCTTTCTTTGCTGCAGCGAGCTCATGCGGCGTGGCATTGATGACGCCGGTCCGCCAGTGCTCTCTGTCAGCTCTGAAGTCAAGCATATCACTCGGCTCCACGTGCGACTTCCTGGGAAAGAGAGAGAGAGAGAGAGACAAAGAATAAAGAGAAAGAATTGTGAGCCAGAAGACCGCGCGGAAAGAACGAAGAAAGAAGGAGGAAAGACTATCGAGAGGGAGGGAGAGCGAATAAAATGAAGACAGACAATCCGTATAACGAGCAAGGAGAGGGAGAGAGAGAGAGAGTGAGAGGGTAAGAGAGAAGAAGAAACCCCGCCGGCAGAGAGAAGGAACAACGAGAGTAAGGGACAGTTGGATAGGCGACAAAGAAACGCAAGCTTTTTTTCCAAGAAGTGGGCGAGAGCTCGCAAGTGAGAGAGCGCAAGAGACAGACACAGACAAAAAGGGGAAAGAGATAGACAAAAAGAGAGAGAAAGCGCGCCGTAGAAAGTGCTGTGACCTGTGTCTCCTGGGCTTGGTCCTAATAACATCGATATTGCATTTGACCACTCTGGCTCGCGGGTGGAAGGGAGGCAGACAGCGCTGTAGCGTTCTCTCCGCCTTTTTTGCAAAAAAAACGGCATCTTCTTGTCTTCCTCTAAGATAAAGACAGCAGGAGAGATTGTTCCATACCAGCGCCGTATCCGGGTGGTCACCCAGCTGACGCTCGCGGATGAACTGAAGAAGGAGAGAGCACAAGAGATTAAGAGAGAAACAGAAGGCAAAAGAGACAGAGAGAGACAGAGAGATTGAGAAACAGAGAGGGAGAGAGACAGAAAGGAGAGAGAGAAAAAGAGTGAAAGGAGAGAGAAAAGTCGTTCAAGAGATTCGAGAGTATGAATGTTAATGATAATTGAGCGCATGTCTGCACCTGTGCTTTTCTCAGGCATTTGATGGCAAGTTTCTCTCTTCCTCTGTAGAAAGAGAGAGAGGCTAGCGCTGTGTAGGCCAGAGCGCCTCTCGCGTCGTAAATATCTAAGAAATCCTGAACGACATCGCGTGCTTTCTGCCAAAGAGGGAGAAGGGTCATAGATGGATGGCGGGCAGGAGAGAGAGAAAGAGAGGAGAGAGTGAGAGAGAGAGAGAGAGAGAGAGAGAGAGAGAAAGAAAAAGGAGAGAGAGAAAGAAAAAGGAGAGAGAGAAAGAAAAAGGAGAGAGAGAAAGAAAAAGGAGAGAGAGAAAGCAAAAGGAGAGAGGGAGAGAGGGAGCGAAAGGATAGAGTAGACGAGCGACACAGAGAGCCAGAGAGAGGAGAAAGGGTCAAAAGAAGGGAAAGATAGAGACAGGAGAAAGGAAAGAGTGAAGGCAACCAACAATGAAGAGCTTGAAAGCAGAAAGATCCTCTCCGGCGCTCTCATGTATGGAACCTCCCGTGAAGAGAAAGGAGAACTGCTGATCCGGCGCCAGCTTGGACCTAAAGGGGAGATAAGCGGAAGAAAAGGAGAGAGAGAGAGAGGAGGAGAGAGAGGAGAGAGAGAGAGAGAGAGAGAGAGAATAGGGAAGGAGAGAGAGGGCCGGCCGAGATGGACGCAAGATGGAGAGGCATAGAGATCGGGAAGAGACATAGAGAACAGAGCGCAAAGTGAAGGTGAGACGATTGAGAAAGAATAAGAGACGGCCATTGGAGAGATTTCGAAGCTTTGAGCAGTTGCACGAGAGAAGCACGAGAGGAAAGCCGCTGAGAGAAGGGAGAGAGAAAGATAAACAAGCAAACAGAGAGAGAGAGAGAGAAAGAGAAAAGGGAAGGGAGAGAGCTCGTAGCGCCGGCCCCTCAGACGTGAAGTTTACACGCGAGCCAAGGAGAGGAAAGCAGAGAGAGAGAGGAATCCAACGTCAACATCCGACCGGTGGTAAAGGGAAGATTGAGTAGCTCTTACTCTGTCTTTTCCCAGCTCTCCTGCGCCTGGCGGAGAAACTCTTGAGCAGCCTGGAGAAGCGAAGGGAGAGAGATGAGAGAGAGAAACAAGCAGCGGAAGAGAATGAGAAAGAAAGGAAAAAGAAGAAGTATGAAAGGTGAAACGCCCTTTAGAGACACAGAGCTTGCCTGTAAAATCAACTAACAATACAACGAAAAGACGAAGATCGAGAGAGAAAGAGACACAGACAGACAGACAGAGATCTGTTTTACAGAGAGAGAGACAAGTGGCAACAAGAGAGAGAGAGAGAGAAACGACAAAGGGAGAAGGCACTGTCTGCCAAAGACACCAGAAAGTGATGGAGGCCAAGAGTAGCTATGAAGAGACTTTTTGGGGGAGAGAGAGCAGACTGAAAAGAGAAGCGGGAAGAAAGAACATCGAGACAAGGGCGACCAGATGCGACAAGACAAAGGAAAGAGAGATTCCACATGCCAAGGGAGAGAAGGAAAGAGAAAGCGAGACAATATAGAGAAAATTGGAAAGGACGGACAGGAACAGGAAAAAAGGTAGGAGAGAGAGAAAAAGAGGAAAAGAGAGGAGTAGAAGAAATGGGGAAAAGGGCTTGAGAGAGAGAGAGGAGAGAAGGGGAGATGGACTTGGAGAGGAAGAGAAAGAGAGACAAGAGGGAGGAAGAAGCCAGGGCATGAAGAAATGAAAGAGAGAAAGAGAGAGATACAGAGAAGACGAGAGAGGGAGAGAAAACGAGAGAGAGTGAGGAGAGAGAGAGAGAAATGAGAGGTAATAGAACATCAGAGAGAGAGAACACGAGAAGCGAGAGACAGGACGGGGGAGAGAGAGGCGGAGGGAATGGAAACGGACACTGACATGGTATTGGGATCTGTTCCACGCCGCCAGAGCTGCTTCGATGGTGGTTGCCACAGAGAGAGGGCAAGGGGGAGGAGAGCAGTTCTCCCGAAGGAGGATCAACTCTGGCTTCTCAAGATTGGACTGAAAGAGAGAGAATAGGTCAGAGGAAAGAGGAGAGAGGAGAGAGAGAGGAAGACGAGGGAAGGCGAGTAAAGAGAGAGAGAGAGCGCCGAGAGACGAGAGAGAGAGAAGAAGAGAGAGAGAGAGAGAAAAGAGAGATGGATGGGATCGGCGAGGGCCGAAAGAGATAATTAGATGAAGAGAGAAAGAGAGGTGTCTTCATCATCTAACCTCTTCTCCCACTTCTTCCTTCTCTTCCTCTCTGTCTTCTGTCTCCTCCTCCACCTCCTCATCTAACGCATCCATTAGCTTCCTGAGTTGTTCCTCTTCTTCTCCTTCCTCTCCGACTACTCGCCCTCGTAGATCCTCTTCTCTCTCCTGTTTCTCTCTCTCTCCAAGGAGAGACGTAGCGGAGGGAGGTCGCGCGGTGGAAGAGCTCCGAATAGAGGACTGCTTTTTTATCAAGCCGCCAGTTACTACAGCCCAAGATGGAGAGAGAGAGAGAGAGAGAGGAAGAGAGAGACAACGAGAACGAGGAGCGGAAAAGATAGAGAAGAGAAAGCGGCGTTACCTCCAGGATAGAATGTTGAGAAGGAGGAGAAACCATAACGAAGGCGTATAAGCATTGTAAAGGAGAGAGAAAAGTGAGAGAAAAAGAAAGGAAGAGAGAGAGAAAAAGAAGTATAAGGAGCAGCATAACGTAGGCGGTAAAGAGAGGAGGAAGAGAGAGAGCAAGCACGATGAGAACAGATGCCAGCAAAAGAAGAAGGCACAAAGAGCAAGGACTACACATAGAGACAGCATATG
>FLMG01003828.1:0-22043 GCA_900088475.1 Hyphochytrium catenoides
ATTGTCGTCTCGTCTCTCTCTCTTCTCTCTCTCTCTCTTTGTCTCTCTCCTCTCTCTCTCTTTCTCTCTCTCCTCTCTCTCTCGCTTTCTCTCTCTCCTCTCTCTCCTCTCTCTCCTCTCTCTCCTTTCTCTCTTTCTCTTTCTCTCCCTCGTTGTCGCTCTCTCCTCTCTTCCTCTCCTCTCTCTCCCTCTCTCTCTTTCTCTCTCCTTCTGGCTCTCGTCTCTCGTCCTCTCTTCCACTTATATAAGTAATAGATATATCTAGTGAACTGGGTTAATAAATGTACGCGGACAAGTAGCTTCCTGAAATAACTAGCAACTTGCAAGACTTGAAGGGATTGTCGAGCTCCCATGGTCATTTACACAAGTACAAGTACCACAAAGATCACAAGTATGGCTGAATATATCTTAGGGTTACGTTGTACCTAGCAAGCGCTTGTACCTTCCCACATACTTACTTGTACCATACAAGGCCCTTATACCATATTGTCTTGTACTTAAATACTGCATCTCTTCCGTGTCCCTTCGAACAGTAAGTACAGTAGTCAACTAGAAAACACTCTTTACTTATTTTTGGGTAATAAAGGCCACATCAACTGCATAAAACGTTATAATAATAAGAACGAAAAATAAACCCAGAAAATTCGTGTAAAACAGTAGTCTACTCATCATCCAAGACGAGGTAACCCTAAAAAAAAAAAAAGATGCTCCTCTAATACATTTCTCGACCTGTAATTATTCGGGGAAAATGGGAGAATAAACGGTTGCTTTTAGCACATCAAGCCTCCTTTTTATTAGGC
Organism: Hyphochytrium catenoides; assembly: GCA_900088475.1. Lineage (NCBI taxonomy): Eukaryota > Hyphochytriomycetes > Hyphochytriales > Hyphochytriaceae > Hyphochytrium > Hyphochytrium catenoides. The sequence continues at coordinate 801 of FLMG01003828.1, forward strand.
TTTATTTAGTTAGGGTTACGGTTAAAGAAACCCTATTTTTGAGTGAGAAGAGTGCGATGTAAAATAACTGAATACTGAATACTGGACACTTCTTTATGAATAAAGGAGGATAGAGGGGTAGTAGTACTACTACGATAAACACTGCCAATAGGTGGCAGCCCCCATGACGTAGAACCGCCTGCGCTCGCTCGCTCCGTTGTCCTGCGCTGTACCTGGCTTTGGCACTGCTTGAGCACTCGTTCTGTTGCCTCTCCTCTTATGGTTCAGAAAAGAGCACAGACACCCTTTTCGTGGTTTGGCAAAGTAGCAGAGTCAGAGGACAGGACGAATTTGATAAAGTGAGAGACCATTCGTTACCTCCTTCGAGCACAATCATTGCTCTGGGGGTTATTAGGGTTGTTTCTTGCTGATAGTGGTTGCGACTCTTAGGTGGTCGTCGTCCACATGCTTTCTTCTCAGGCGAAGGAGGAAGGAAAGGGACTGGTACAGAGAAAGAGTGGAGCCGAAGAATGAAACATAGCTAAAGAAAGGCAGGGGACCTTGGTCGACATCCACTCAGAGTATCTCTGATGATAAAAGCTGTTCTAGCGGTTCTTGCCCACGTGGAGAGTCATTAGATAATGGCAAAAGATAAAAATGTTAGGAGGAAAGAGGAGACGACCTCAGACGAATAGAAGCTTTACTCCTCTTCTCTCACTTTGCAGAGCTAGTCGCTCAATTTTTTTGTTGGTCATCACTTCCCAGGGAGGTTAACCAAAGACTGTGGGCGTGGAGCGACGACCTTTTATGAAGGGGAAGGTAAGCAAAGAAGAGAAAGAAGCCATTGGACTTTTCCCAAGCAACAAGTCTAATGGCAGAGCGATGAACACTACAGCACGAGCCAAGACTGAGAGTCGAAGCTTGAGCGGAGGTGGCTGGGAAGTAATACTGTTCGCTTATTCATCAAGGGAACGACTCAAAAAGAATAAGAGAGAAGAAGAAAGGTTGCCCGCCTTCCGTTTCCTTCTTCTTCTGCGTGTCAGTTAGGTAGATGACGGACAGCATACGAGTACTGCTTATGACAAAGCACAAGGTCGAAACCCTTGGTAGAAAGGTGCATTAGGTGCGGTATATATAGTCTAGGGACTGCCAATTAAATAAAGGAGGAAAGAGGAGAGGAAAGACTACTCATCGACGACAAGGATGGTAGATACTCATGGCCCAACTAGATGAGCCCGAAGTTCACAGCATTAGCCTGCACATTGGCATTTGTCTGAGCGTTGGCGCTTCCTGCCTTGCCAAAGATACCAGAGCTGCCGCCAGTACTGCTGCCAAATGAAGAACCTGTTCCGACTGCAATGCTGTTGCCTCCTAGGCCAAAGGGACTGTTTTTGTCAAGGAAATAAGAGAGAAAGAAAAAGAGGGCGGCAGCAAAGGTGAGATTAGGCTAAACAGGAGACACACACACAGAGACAGATAAAGAGAGCGCGCGCGAGAGAGAAAGACAGTAGAGCGTTCAGTGAGAGGAGAATTAAACACAAGGAAGAGTAGATAAGATCTCACAGAGCTGTTCTTCCTACCTCTTTTGACCCTGACTGATGGCATTGGCATTGCTATTCGCATTTGCGACTTCAGCTTTCTTTCCTCCTAGCCAGTAGTCCAGACTGAATGGATTCGTATTGGTGACCGTTGTCCCTTGTGTCTGAGATCCAGCCGTGGACAGAACGCTGGCACTCTGGCCTCCTCCCTGGTTAAAAAGGCTTCCTAGAGGACTTCCTCCAGCAGAGACGAAGGCGCCAGTGTTGGAGCCACTAACTGAGTTTGAAAGACCGCCATTGAATCCCCCCGCCGTGTACGAAGTGGAAGAGGCCGTTCCGCTAGAATAGCCTGAAACAGAGGCTCTTTCTCCCCCGAAGGTGTTGACGCTACCCCCGCTGATTGACTGTGTGCTAGAAGAGGTTTGTCCCCCGCCTAGAGCGAGCCCACGAAGGCTTTTTTCCTCCGCTGCGGCAATAGCGCTAAGTGCGGCAAGGAGTAGGAGAGATGAAGCTGAGAGGATCTTCATGGTAAGGAAAGAGGTTGTTGACGGTAAAATTCTTTGTCGCTTAGACGAGGCCTGTGCGAGGGCTGGTGCTTGAGCTCTTGGAGGGCAATTGGATTATGAAGAGACAGGGATGTGACGGGCAAGAGATGAAAGGCTAGGGCAGAGAGGCTTGGAGCTGCGTGAGCAAGAGAAGAACTCGAGAACGGAAGAACAACATCACAGAATGACAACAGAAACAAAAGCAGATCATCTGTAAAACCCGCTATGTGGCTCTCGTTATCCAGAGATCTTTTCAGGGATCGGAATCCTTAAGGACAGGCAGAAAAGGCTGGAAATGTTGGAGGCTATGGCCTATGGCCTGAACGTTGCTATCTAACTTCTCTCCTCTGCCACCCTCTCCTGACTCGAGACAAACAGTGCGACAGAAGGACTGGAGATAAAAAGAGGGGCATCTTCCTAAGATGGATTCTGCTTGTGGGAGACGGTGAACTGTCATTGCAGAGAAGAGGCAAGAATAAGCATCGCGGAAAGGGCACGAGGGACGTGGACTAAAGAGAACCTATTTCTTGACGAAGACCGGCGAGGGTTCTCTAGAAATAGAAGTTCCAAAACTGGCGAGAAGAAAATGTGCACGGAGGTGAGGAGAAAGACAAAAGGAAAGCGAGGGTGGAGAGAAAGAAGAGAGAAAGAGAGAGTGAGAAGAGAGAGAGAGAGAGACAAAAGCCCAAAGAGGAGCCCGCGACAGAGCGGGAGAGAGAGAGAGAGTTCTATGAGACAGAGATAGTTTTATGACGCACTTAAAGCTTTACTACTAAAGCTAGATAGAAAGGCGCAACAGCCGAGCGGAGAGAGAGGAGTCTAAGAAGGCACCATCAAATTGTTAAGAACCCTCTACGTTTCTTACTATAACCAAATACATTTTTAGAAGTGAAAAGGTAGAACCAGTGGCCCCAGTTCGACACAGGGAGGGATAATAACCCTAACCCTAAGCCTAACCCAATTTTTCTGCAAAAGAACCGGAGCAGAACCGATTCTATGGAAACAGGGCGAGGCCATCACGGATGAACTTCCAAGAGCGGGCCCCCAGTTCTCCATCCCATTTACAAAATGAAGAGTGATAGAGCCATTCTATCAATAAGAACCAAGGCAATTTTTCCCTTGTGGTTCCACCTCTTTTCTATTTATAAGGAAAGGGCAGACACAAGTTGAGACTAAACAGTAGTAGTTCCAATGGGGATCGGCACTCAGAATGATTGATCTTGCTCCTCTTCTTCGAACCCTTTCCTATCAGTATCTTTCTTAACTTTTTTTTTGTGGTTTCTTTGCATCAGAGCCTAGGACATAAAAAAAACATAATTTTTTATCACTACTTAGCAAACTAATCTAGAAGAAGAAATAGTTATCTGTCCTTATTATTTATTAACTACTTATAAAATATACAGATATACCTATCTCCCATCAACTGTTATTGAAGAACTACTACTATCGCAACTAACAGACTAATTCTAGAAGAAGAAGAAAGTGAAGAAGAAGAAGAGGCAGAAGAAGAGAAGAAAAGCTAAGAAGCCTTAGGGCTCTTCCCTCATCTCAGCTCGAAGCTGCTCCCTGCTCATCATCAGTGAAAGAAGAATCATAGTTGATTTCCTCAGTCATGATGAGCGGAGAAGAAGGAGGAGGAGGAGGTGAACCACCAGCAGCCATGTCATCACCAGCAACCATGTCATCACCGTCGAGCTCAGCCGTCGCGAGACAAGCAAGACAAGGGTCCAGCTGTTCAGGAGGAATGCGCTTCAAGATTTGAAGTGCATTTTCCTCCTGAATGGCCAAAGACACTCGCGTATGAAGGCGTAGGCCCATAATAGCTAAGCGAGACCAAGGACCAAGATGCCGAGAACCATCAAGAGCGGAGCGGTCACATTGAAGCTTCACCAGGCGTCCCACACAATCAACGACGCCTTGCATAGCTCCCCCAAACGACGCCCAGACGAGCGGAATAAACTGCAGCCTTACAAGGAACCTCACATTTCTTTAGCTTCGCTTTCTCAGACAAACGGCCTCGATAGCCAGCGTGGACTGCTGCATAGGAAAGGGTTCTAGATGTCTTTTTTATAAGAAGAACTTTTAGAAGTATGGACTACTAAAAATGTCTACTAAGAAGAAGAAAAGATGAAGTATGAAGAAGGAAAAAAGAAGAAGCAAAAGAGGAAGAAGATAGAGAAAGAAACAAGGAAAGCTATGACGCCTTGGTCTCTTCCTCCTCAACACGATCTCCTCCACACTCATCATCAGTGAAGACAGAATCATAATTGATCTCTTCAGTAATAACAAGGGGAGAAGGAGGAGGAGGAGGTGAATCATCAACCACAATGCCATCCATCGTCAGCAACTTCAAACGCTAACCCTAACCCATAATAGAGACTCTCGTGTGAAGGCGCAATAAAACCATGGCCAAACGGGACCATTGACCAAGATGCCGAGAAGCATCAAGAGCAGAGCGGTCACAATGAAGCTTCACCAGATTGCTTACACAATCAACGACGCCCGGCATAGCACCTCCAAAGGACTCCCAGACCAATGGAACAAATTGCAGCCCTACAGCCCGGCCAGGTGCCTCATCATACTCTTTCAACTTCGCCTTTTCGGACAAACGACCTTGATAGCCTGCGTGGACTGCTGCATAAGGAAGGGTTCTAGATTGCACCGAGTGACAGACACATCAAAGACTGTATGCTGATATGAGGCGGAGACTGAAGCGCATTTCTTCTTTCTTCTCCTCCTTCTTCTTCTCCTCCACCTCCTCCTTCTTCTTCTTCATTCACTTCTTAGTAAGTTAAAATAAATCATAAACAATACAATGTATGGAATCTAATGTTGATGATTGATGATGATAATTTTTTTGTCAAAAAGTAGCAACCTAATAAGAACTGTTGAAAGTTGAAAGGGCAAGTGCTACTGCTAGTTCGTCGATAAGTTAGATAGTTTGAGCTTGGCAACAGTATCAGGAGGAGCAATGTCAAACCTCAACAATCCTACTCGTTCAAGCGTTCTTTAGCGTCGTCGGTGACGGACCTTTGGTGGTGGAGGAGCTATGGCCCACCACCGCGAGACTAATACGAAGCTAGGGCGACCCACCACGACAGATGTAACGATGGCCATTGAAGGAACGCGAAGGCAATGAAAGAAGAAAGGCAGGTTAAAAGCAGGTAAGAAATCGAACAGCTTTTCTTTCCATGGCCGTAGAGATGATGGCTTGCCTTAACCAAAGATTAGTATCTACTTTTCTATATTGAAAAAGCCCCTGCTGCCGCCGCTGAGTGAAGATAACGAGCTACCTTCTCCCAAGCGAACCGGCTTCGGGTTTAATAAGCTTAAGACTAGGATGGAAACATTTGCTCCTCCTCTATGAGGCTGGATAGAAGATAGATCACTCGCTATCCGTCCACGCCTGGCCTCTTTTTAGAAAAAAAATATACGAAGAAGGGAATAAAGTTAACGTCGCCGCCGTGTTGACCTTCGTTGGCTGAGAGGCTGGTGGCAGACTGGAAAACTTAGTTAATGATAACACCGTTATTGCCGTGCTCCACGACGTATCTGCTGCCAGTGCCGATGTCGGAGAAGGCGAACTGCGGTTTCTTATCATCTTCGTGGTGGACGCAGTGGTAGCCAGGGTAGGTGATGTCAGAGACCATGTAGCCAAGGATGGGCCTGTGCTTGTCATCGCGTCCAACGTTCAGAGTGCCAGGAAGGCCAGCCATCTCTTCACCAACTCCTACGAAGTGAGTGCAGTCATACGGACCTTCGACGCCAGGGAAGCGGACATTCTGAAGAACAACAGGGACAAATCTGTTCTTAAAGTCCTCGATGCTTGTCACTGGAGGAGCCTGAGGCATTGCCAGAATGCGGTATCCAAACTTGGTGTTGATGCGGATCTCGCCTTCTCCGGGGTTGTCAGTTCTGATCACTGGAGGTCCCGTGGCAGGAATGTGTGGGATACCAGTGAACTCATCTCTGGGGTCATCGCGATCCTGTGGCCAGCTATCCTGCCACTCGTGCTGGCGAACGATGCGGCCGTCATGGTAGATGATGGTTGTGCAGTGGCCGTTGTAGCAGTGGCTCCTGCGACCGCTGCCTAGAATATTTTGGTAGATGTTTCCATTATTCCAGAAGGTGCCCGTGTACAGCGGGCGAGTTTGCCAGTAGGCGAAGTTAGGGACGTAGAGGTTAGGGTATGCAAGAGGGGCAGCAATGGCGCTACCGTAGGCGTAGGCACCGCCAAAGCCAAAGCCTCCGGCGAAAGCGGAAGCGCTAGCAGAGGCGCTGCTACCGCCCCACCAACCTCCTGACGACGCGCTTGCGGATCCAGAGGCAAAAGCACCACCGAAACCAGAAGAGATGGCCGTCGAACTGGCTGATGCACTGCCGCTACCGATAGCGGAAGCACTGCCTTGAGCGAACTGAAGAGCGCGAAGATTGTTCTTCTGAACCTCTTCAGCATTGACACCTTGGCCGACAGCGGCCACGAGGAGAACGGAGACGATGGATACGAACTTCATGATTGGGATGTTGGTGTTCCTTTATTGGAAGTTTGGCTGCTTCTCTGCTGCTTAGTTGAGGTCTTCGCTGGAAATTTGGAAATAAGCCTTTTGAGGCTAGAGGTCCTGCCAGCTGCAGACGGTAAGCGAGCGCCTTAGAGAGATGGAAACGTTCTAACTCAGTGATAAACAGGTTGGCGGGCCAGGGCAAGCTGCTATCCCTGCACTGCTTCTGGAAGACAAAGAAGGAAAAGGGCGAGAGCAAATTAGGGGCGGCGGGGCAGTGACCATGGTCTCAGGATTCGCTATTTCTTGGTAGGTACTTCCCGTTTCCTGGAACATCCTCAGCATCTCAAGCAGCGAAACAGTGAATAATAGGCCGTGGTGTCCTTAGAAGATCTCCTTAGATCTCTTGGAAAGAGGAGCATTGAAGTGATGGCTGCAAGATCCACTGCAACAGCGTATCGCCTCGTACCTAGTCCAGCTGGTGCTATTTTTAATAATAGTTCTAAGCAGCCCAGTCATGGCATAACCACAATGCCATAGATGACACTCCGTAGCCGTGGAATAAACCTCCTCTTCCTCGGTTTGGAGACATCTCAGCAAGTGTTACGAACGAAGCATGCTAAACGTGGCGCTGGTGCGTTTGTTCTCCCGACTCCTGATGCTGGGAGTCAGAAAGCCAAGAAGGAATGGGGGAGTAGTAGTTCTAAGACTTTTAGGTTCCTCACGACAGCAGAATAACATTGAGCGACAAGCCTCGAGTAGGAAGCCAGCTGGTCTCTCACTAGTGCGGGCAATAGCGTTATAAATCATACGGAGTAATAGTAGAACTAAATAATAGGAGAAATCTAGCGGAACAGAGCTTCACAGTCTTCCTTGTACAGGCTTATTTTATTTACTAGTTCCACTGGTTGACTAGTAGTAGAAGTAGTAAGTTGAGACTAATAATAAAGAAGAAACGACAGGTTTCTGATTCTGATTAACGACGCTCCTCGTTGGTTTTTCTCCTGCTGTTACTAGGGTTACCTGTCCCTGTTGGCTAGAGTTCCACGTCAACACAGTGAACCCTTAATAATCACTATTAACCGAAAGAAGGAAGAAAAAGAAGGAACCAAGAGTTAGGAAGTCTTGCTGGTCTCTAGTGCTGTTTTCGCTGTAGAAGGTGCTTGTGCACCACAAAGATCTCTGTGATGAGTCGATTCTCATAACTTTCCTATGACGCTCTCAACATTTTGATCCTTATCAGTCAGCACTGCTACTCTTCAGTGATAGTTCTACTGTCCCTTGAATAATGGGGAAGCAGGCCAGTTCGAGCGGACCCTAAGATGTAGAACTACTAATGAAGCATCATTCTATTCATCCCCGTTTATGAGTCCCATCACGCTCACAGTCATAGTCACAGTGATAGAAAGGCAAAGACGTATGAGGTTTGAGCGATGATGATATTCTAGCACATCACGTGCGGCTCGTTCAGTCATTTCCTATGCTCTTCATCCGGCGTTTATGACACGGCCTATGCTGGCGGTAGAACCAGAACTGACAGGATTGAGACAGGCTTCCTTCTTGAGTGGATGACCTGGGTGAGCCATAACGGAATTTTCCTGCTCCATACTAGGGGTTCTATGAGGTTTGTCCCTGAGAAACATCAGAGGTCGCGAGAGATGATACTCTACTCCAGGCGATAAAAAAGAGTATGGCACTACTATGCTGATGCTGTGCCTCTTCTCTGGCCAGGTTGAAGATGTTGCTGTCGTAATAGCAATGACCGCGTGGCCTTCTTGCTTCTATGAGGCATCATAGATGATGATGACAGAGGATACCGAGCACTCCTTCAACTCCCTGGCACAGCAAGCAGGACAGGCTTTTGTTGAATGTCGCGAGAGCAACAATAGTGGGAGGACGGGAAGGGACTTCCAGCAGGAGACAACCATGACGAAAGAGCTTCTTATGGAAATGTATGTATTGCTTATAGTTCTAATAAGTGCTTGCTTGTTGTTGGCCCGCCCCTGTCACTAGCGAGAACAGTACGATGCTTTAAAAAGCGTGTGGTCATCGCTGAGACCATGCCGCTCTTTGACAGTTTATCTCTGAAGTAAAAGAGACTCAGCATCATCATCTTCTTCTTGAAGACGATGCAATAGTAGTGAGAGAGAGTGGGCTTGGTATTCTATAGACTTAAATTTTATGCGAGGAGTCCTCGTTCTCCAAGGACAACCCGTCTCAACACTCGTACAAAGATTGCAACATGGAAGCAGAGCCATCGCCGTCGATGCGTTGCTGGAGGGAAGACGCAGACCTATGAGCATGATTCCACGTGTGTTTCAATCCTGCAAGTAGCCCCTAGCCTTCCACCAGGCAGGAGAACCACCCAGCAGGAGTACAATATTCTATAACCGGCCACCACTGATGTCAAACCGTGGGCTTAGTTAACCCTTAGCAGCGACGAATGGTCGGCTTACACCTTCTCCTACCTTCGTCACTCACTCTTCATCAGAGGTATTCTTCCTTCTTGAAGGTGGTCGCAGTCGACGGCGGAGGATCCGCCCTCCGATGTACGATTCGTCGCCCTCTGCGTAAGCATTAAGTCAATAGCTGGTGCCCTTAAAACGTACAGCGCGCAAGGTCTGCGCAACGAAGCTGAGCACCAGGAAACGCGCAGAGAAGAGCTAGCATAAACCCATAAACTATGTAAATGCATTCATTATAAAGAAAAGACGTGCACTCCACCCCGTGTATCCCCAAGTGCTCTCAAGCGGCATTACGCCTTCTGCAGAGATCCAGCGCCGTCCAACCACCTAAAGAACAGGGAGGTAGGTAAACTAGCGGAGAAGGAAGGGGGGAAAGCAGCGAAAGCTCCGGACGAGCATGCATGCGCGCATCATCTCCTGCAGTGACAATCTCCTGGGAACTGTTCTAGGAAGAAGCCATGGAGCAGCAGCGTAGCAACGAAATAAGCAAAGTAGAGATAAGGTGGTGGCAAGAAGGGCTACGAAGACGGGAAGTCCAGACAAGACTGACGCCACAGGTGGAAGTCGATGGCAGAAGATGAGGTAGTTAAATGACAGTGGGAGAAGCTTTGACCCTAAGGCAGCAACATGCGGCAGAAGGCAAGTTTAACGGCTGAATAAGGAGGAGATCGAAGTGTCACGGCGGAGAAGAGCCATCGTAGGACAGGCTGCTTTGTCAATGCAATAGACAATAGCGCTGACAGCAGCGATAGGAGGTACACACTGTCGCATATCGGGTAGTAACTTTCTTAAGAGAGGAAGAGAGAGACAAGAGAGACAAGAAGATGGATAACAATATAAGACAAGCAGAGCGGCTCTTTTCCCCCAGCACCTTGCAGCACCAAGCAGAAGAAGCGGAGATAACAAAGGCTCACGACAGAACAGCATCGCCGGGGACGTAACATAGACTGTAGGAGAGGAGTCCTAGAGAGCGTCATTCCACTGGTAGGAGGCTCAAACGACACAAGCGAGAATAGGGAGAGGTAATGGAGAGAAGAGAGATCCGATACAACGACGCCAGCTGAGTCTGACACATCATAATGAGCTTAACCTAGCAGATGATATTATATCAACCCCACGAATCCCTTCCGCAAGAACGAGGTGACAAATGTAACCTCTCTGAAAGAAGCCTCCCGCTTATACAGCAGCCATCAATCAATATTATGTAGGCACACAAGGAGAAGAAAGGATCATCCTGGACATTGTTTGGCACCAAGCAACAAATAGAGCGCATTCTCCCTCTTTCTGATTTTCCTCCTCAGCAGGGAGCTGCTGATTGCCAGAGCTAGCTAGGTTTGTGACCAGCGGACGCGGTGCTTATCGAGAAGGATTAGGGTGCAGCTCAGATAAGGAAGACGCAGGCCTGTTTGGGTTGTGCCTGCATGACTACACTCTTTCTGGCCTTAGCCGACGCCAACTCGCTGCTCTAACAACACAAGTGTGTGCTAAAGAGCAGATTCTCTATTATACTCTTGGTCATGATGTCCGCCGCCCTTTGTTGGCACAATGAAGATGAGGAGTTTGCTGTTGTCAGTCTATTTTTGGCGAAGTTTAGCAACAAACTTTGCAGGCTTCCAGTATCCAACCCTGTTATTAGGGGGAACACGCAAGAGGCAGGCGTGAGCCTCTGTCGGGATGTGATCTATGTCAGGAAAGGAGCTACGACGACAGCCCGAGTCCTCTCCGTCTTCGCTCTCTCCGATATGGAAGATATTCTACCCGGCCGTCATAGAAAGACAAGTCAAGAATCCTTCACTCGTTGGGGCAGAAGACAGGAAGACAGTTTCTTCTCTTCTCCTCACCTTCAAAAGTTCCGCTTGGTTGGTCTTTCCCAAGGCTTCTGCAAGGTACAAATCTGTCGGCACGCACTCATGGGATGAAGATTAGCTGCACTCTGGTTGGCCCATCACCACTAACTTAGGAGGTGCTTGGCTATTAGTTGAAGGGCCCATTTCCGTCGCCTTCTGTTTCCTGAGAGTAAGCGGATTGGCGGTAGGCGCATTGCCGCCCATGACGACCTTTGCAAGGTCTGGCCTCATAGCTGTTGCTTCTGCGCTAATAACAGGCCATGAACAGTTAGGCTCTTGGTGGCCACGTAGCCTTATTACTCTTCTTAGAAAATATATCAGGTGGCATTCCTTACCGTTGCTCGCTCAAAAGGTGAGAAAAGTATAGTTCCTCTCAATGAGTCTCCTTTCTGCACAGGCAACAATGAAATCGTTGAAGCTGTTTTTGTTCTTGGGCTGCCTGTCATCCTCCGCCGAACTGGTCTGTCCCTTCTCCGACTCGCCTCGAACGTTGTCTGTCACGACGAGAATGACGGACTCCCAGCGGTTCGCCCGTGTCAGACTTAAGACTACTAAGGAGAGAAGATGAGAGCAGAGGTCATTGCGTCGGAAGAGGTGAAGAGCACTATCTGTTGTCCATAAATGTCAGATCCATTGCAAGGCTCAGTCTCACACACTCTATGCCAGCAATGGCGTGAGTACACTGTCGCTTGTATAGGCGCAGAACCGGCAGCTTGAGACAGGCTGAGACACGGTCTGCTTATCACTAGCGCATAGACCCGGCCATTAGGCAACCGGTAGTAGACTGCCTCACTATTCTCGCCTACTTCTTCCTCCTCAGACGATCGGAGTACTGCCTGATGGGGGCAGAGACCCACTCTTGCGGTTTTAGAATCAGCGACCTACGGCTTTGGGACCGTGTCGGTAGACCGTGCAGAGATAGCGCTAGGGCAGAGGCAGTCTCTATCGATCTACGCGGCGGCAAGAATGACCAAATTGGGAGAGGGTCTCATCGTCGCTTACGGAAGTCGGGCCATTCGACTCTGTGTCCTGTCAAGGCAGGATGTCTGTTGAAGGCGGTACATTCGGCCTGGGGTCATATAGGCGAGCGGGAGTTAGCAAGAGGACCATCAGGATTCGCTGTTACCGCGGAGGACGTGGCCAAGCTGGTGAAGCAAGCGGCAGCAGCCTGCGGACACCCACCCGAGCGGTATTCAACACACTCTCTGAGGGTAGGAGGCGCCACTGCGTTAATGAACGGTCAGGCAGGCGATCTAACTATCAAGTTCTTGGGACGCTGGCACTCCGACGCTTACTACCAAGGCTACCGGGCATATCAACCTGTGCAAACGGCGGAAGGCACGGCGGCTAGAATGGTAGGGCCCAAGCAGGCAGGAGGCACTACTCAACAAACTACGCTAAACGCACTCACAACCAAATGCTACGACAACCTACTCTTTGAGGGCCAAGAGCCTCCTTCCGCTTGCCTGCTAGGCGGCAAGGAGAGCTCCCAGGCTAGTAATGTCAAGCGCCAGTTTGATTCCCCCAGCCAGAGGCTTAACTTTCATCTGCATGCTCTTTCACGCTCATCCTGGTGAGCAGAAGGAAATTGTTATTACTGAAGAGATCAATTATGATTCTTCCTTCCACTGATGACGAGTATGGAGGAGATCAAGTTGAGGAGGAAGAGACCAAGGTGTCATAGCCTTACTTGTTTCCTTTCTTCTTCCTCTTTTTCTTCTTCTTCTTCTTCTTCTTCTCCTTCTTCCCTTCTTCTTCCTCTTCTTCTTCTTCTTTCTTCATCTTTTACTTCTTCTTAGTAGATCATAGAATAATAACAACAAAGTAATAAAAATTCTTCTCGGGCTCGTCTTCAAAAGAATATGAAGAAAGAAGAGAGAGAAAGAGATCGCAGTCAAAAGCTGGAGGAAGAGAAGGAAGGCAATAGTGAATCAGAGAACAAGAAAGGTGAGCCGGTAGAGCTTCTCTGACAGCACTGTAGAGCCCGTCCACGGTCTAATATTCTCAGTTGACACTCTTTCTTCCTCTCCAAACTTCATTCACGACCTTTTTGTTATTCAGATGATGCACTGCTTTCCCCTTGCCTATGCTGAGGTCTGTCAGTCTATCACTTCCCGCGCGGCTTTCCTCTCGGAATAAACCTACAAGAGTCGCTCGCTCTTTATTCTTGTGAGGCGGAGGCTTCAAGGGTATAGTACGGCTTCTGTTCAACGAAGAGGAAGACAAGAAGAGCAAGTCCATGTTCCGTCTCTCCCTGGGTCATCGCCCACTCGTGGTAGTAGTGTACGGCCAAAAAAAGTGCAAGTCAGCAAAAAGAGACGCTCGTTCTCTCAATCATTTGGAGACAAAAAAAATGAAGTGCCATTCACCAATCTCTTCACCCTCTGACCTTCAGGTCTCTAAACATGGGACCAATGCTAAGCTCTTTATCTAGTGACGGCGCTGAAGCCTCGATGAAAAGTGAGGCGGCGCCGGACCCGTAGCGGGAGGATTGCGAAAGGAGTGAAGGAGAGCTGACGAGCTAGACGGAACAATAAATGGTTCACAGAGAATACTACACTGAGCCTGAGTGAAGAGAGAGAGGAAGGAGAGAGAGAGAGCCACAGGGGGAGAAGAGAGACCACTAGGGAGAGAGAAAGAAAGAGAGAGAGAGAAAGGAGAGTAAATAGCCATAAGAAGAACGAAGTAACAAGAGCAGGAGAAGGGGGCTTAGTTAAACGTGGCTTCTCTTCTGCCGTGATGTGTTAGGATTACATTTGCAATGCTGAAATGAGAGAGAAAAGACTGGGATTTGTTAGTTGCGGAGTCGGGCAAAGGAAGAGTTTCACTTCCTCTTAGGACGTTATGCTGAAAGAGAAAAAACATGAGAGAAGCTGCTGTTGGTTGCAAGTCCAAGAGAAAATAGTCCAAGGTTCCTCCTCGCGTTCTGATGATGGGAGACTCTTCAAAGACAAGATGAAGACAATCAAAAGATAGAGAGACAGGGAGAGGAAGACAACAAGCAACCAAGTGTAGAAAGAGCTATTGACAAGGAGAAGACATCATGGCGGTGGGGGAGGAGGAGCGGAGCAGAGTAGAAAGAGACGGAGAGAGAGAGAGGGCGAAAGAGCGGCTGCCGTTATCTTGGCTAGAACTTGTACAGTTTGATGTCCTGCTTCGTAGAGCAGTCCGTCGAAAGCTCAGCATTTGTTGTCCCTGGGTTGCCCACCTTGAGCATGTCATGGTCTATCGGACTGGGACCAAAGAATTTCTTGGCAGGGTTCCAGGCAGATTGAAAGGCGATGGTGACTCCCAAGAGATAGTTGGTGTCATCCTTGGAGAGAGAGGTGCAGCTGAGCTTCACATACATGCGCTCATACATTGCCTGCACTCTCTCTCGCTTTATCTCGTCCTTGTCTATAATCTTAGCTATAGCCTCGGCGATGCTCTGTCGCAAGGTGAGAGCAGGGATCGCAGTGTTCTCTTGAAAGAGCTTAGCAAGGTTCGGCGCCAAAATCTTCTTGGCAACATTGAAAGACCACTTAAAGTATAAAGACTGAGGCATCGTGGAGCAGGATTCATGCTTGTTCCACTCATATTGGAGGAAGACTCTTCAGGCTTGCTGCTGGTATTTGGCCAATATATGGATGCGGTAGACGCAAAGGCACCGTCAACGACTTCTGCTTCTCTTTGCTTTATCATAGGGATTGGCGTTCTCCTCAGTGCAGTCATGGGAATACTTCTCCTGCTTCTGGACTATCTCACTTTCACTATAGGAAGGCCATGAAGCACCAGCAGTTCATTCCAGCGCTTGTCTTTCCTCACGCAATCTCCCGCCTGGTTTGTCACGTGGCAGTGTTTTGGAATCAATACAGGGCAAGGCTGGACACAGAGAAGGGCGCGGCTGGTGGACAACTCGTTCCCTGCTCTGTTAATAGTCTCGGTTTCTCCTGCTGCAGTGCTCGCCCACAGCTGGCCTGGTTGGAGTATATAATGCAGCAAAGACAGAAGAGAAGAGAAGAAGAGGAGAAGGCGGCAGACATCTTTCGATGCGCTATCATCACGAGGAGGGTAAAACGATGAAGGACATTGGAGTCCTAACACTTTTCTTTCTGTTCTGCTGGATAGCTTGGCCCGTTTTCGGGTACTGAGGCAGTTGACAATTGATAATAAGCTCTTCTTGCAATGATGCCTGAGGCTTGAAAGGGACGAAGCTTTGGGTTGTGGTGGCGCCGAGTGAGACTGAGACTCGTCAAGAAACGACTAAGCTCCGGAGGAGTAAACGTGCCGCCCGCTGCTAAACCAGGTTAGCGGCATATGACTAATCCGCTTCGAGGCGTTCTACTAACAGCAGGAAGTGTCCAGAGCTCCAACTACTGGAAGAACAGATCACCCGAAAGGAAAGTGGCAATCAATTACGTTCATAAAACCCTAACCCTAAGCACGGAGCAAGCAGCAAGTAGTGGGCACGAAGTGTGAAGATGAGGGTACGAGCAGCAACTGCCAACCTAACCTAAGGATTCTTAATAGAGGAACAAGAAGCAGAAGCAGAAGACCGCCCCGCACAGCCAAAAGGAGATGTCCTCGTAAACCGACTGTCAGAATTAGCCCGGTACATGCAGAGTTCCCAAGGTTCTGGACTCTGGTCTGCAGCCTTAGACTTTCAAGCCAGCCGCCCCGCGGCACCGTCCATATCACCACTAGATCATCATCAACAACAACTAACCACCTCCGACTGCCCACCACAAATCTCACTGGTAAGAGCAAAGGTCTCTAGTCTCAAAGTAAAGAGCGCGAAGGGAACTCCACCTGCAAAACGGCATCCCCGCCCATAGAAGACGCATTATTGTTCCTCTTTCTCCCTGGGGAATAAGTATGGAGTAGTAGGTAAAACATCACCGTCCACGTCTGTTCATTGAGGGCAATCTATCTTTTACTGCAGTCAATCAACATGCTCCATTTTTCCTCACTACACAGTAGTGCGACCCTATAAAGAATGCTGTTCATTTTTGCTGTTTATATCTATGACCGTTCACCGGGTGGAGTTTATCTACAACCCTTGCAACACTTGTATGGCGGCTGTCCCTGGCCGTACAGTTCTTGTGAACCTGGCTCTTTATTAGGCATACTATGTATGTAATTCTCGCAACCTCTCACCAGGAAATAAAAATGGGCAGCATCTCGACCTGCCCCTCCTCTTGATGTTTGTCCATCCGAAGTCCCATCGTCATTATTCAATACGTACTGCTCCTAGGAACCCAGGCTCGGACCTAGAAATGAAGTTTAGCCCTTGCCCTTAAGGTCAAAGGGCGAGAAAGACGAAGATATATAGAACTATGACTGTTGTTTATCGAGAGACGGGAGAAAGAGTCTGTTCGCCCATCAAGGTTGAATTTCTAACAGGAAGTGCATTGTCTCGTCCTCTTCGCGCAAGCGCTGCTGGTGTCTTCGGGTTCCTCTGAGGAAAACTGCTGCGCTACTGTTTGTCAAGCAGCTCAATCCATTATTTACCAGACCATGCTATTTTGCAAAAAGAATGAAGCATTGCTGGTTCTGCTGTCCTAGTATTTTCCTCTGCTGTGACAGCATTTTTCCTGTACTTCTACCGCTCCAGTGTTTGCCACCACTAGATGATGGTGAGAAAGTCCGTGGACAACAGACAACAATCTACCTACCTGTAGCTGAAAGTAAGATTCAATCCTATTTTCCGAGGAAGACGGTACTCAACTTTTATTGTTGCAGATATGCGGCCATTTCAGAGACAGGCACCATATCCCTTCTTATTATGACCGGACGTCCGGTGTCTGCAGGTGATAGCGCATAAAATTCTGCTGTCTGGGTGTTCAAGCAAGTAAGACGCAAGTGCACGTGTGCACCAGCCTGAGCAATAATACAAGTAGTTCTCCCATTGATTTGAATTCTTCTTGTAGATCTTTTGGCTATTATTATAAGACTATGACTACTACTATGCTACTATGAGAGAAGAGTAGAAGACGAAGGGAATGAGAAGAGAGAAGAGCAGCTAAGAAGACTAGGTCTATTCAACACCCTCACCACCTCTACCATCACTGTCATTATCAGAAAAAGAAGAGTCATAATTGAACTCCTCCGCGATAATAACCAGGAGGGGAAGGAGGTTGAGAAAGGAGAAGTTAATTTTATAGAAGGCTGGTGAAGGAGGTTCTACGCGTGACCCGCGAGTTGAAGAAACCAAGAGTGACTTTGTAGCTCTTGGCTTCTTATGTTTATAGTGAGAAAACAGAAGGAGCAGTAGTAGTAGTAGTCATAGTAACCTAATTTTATTATCAAAAAAAGAACAGCAAACTGTCTCTTAGTTAGACTATTCTGCAGTTTCCGTGCCTGCAAGCACTGGAGATGTTGTCTTTATAGAAAAGATGTGGTTGGGTCTGGGCAAAAAAAAGGTCGTGAAAAGAGACAGGCAAGAAGATAAAAAGGTGCGTCTAGAATGGGAAAGAAAAGGCGGAGGACAAAGATTAGATCTTGACTATCACCAGCACACTGGAGGACAGAGGAGGTTTTCGCCTTTCTCCATATTTTTTGTGGCTGAAGAAGAAAAAGTGTCGTGGAAAGAGACGAACAAGGGGATAAAGTTTGCGTCTAGAATGGAGAAGAACTGACGGCTCTATCGTCGCCTTCTTCCTTCTACGCCTGCATTGATGCATATGCTGCGCGAAAAGCCCATAATAACAACAGCACACGACGACAGCTGTTTCGCATAGGAAAAGGAAGCAATAGAGAAGGGTAGCGAAAAGAAAATGAGTAGAGGGAATACCGAGAGTTGAAGGGCTGCCAACATCCAATTAACCCGCCAAGCAACAGAGACCCTCTTAAGTGCCTTCTCGCTTTATATATGGCCAAAGCACACAATCTGTTTGCTTTGCCTATTAGTGACCTGTAAGAATCAGTAGTGCTCGGACTGACTTGTTCCTCGTTTCTTTCGTCAGTGGTAGGTGGCGGTGCGACCAACAACCAGTCAAGGATGGTCTCCCCTCTCTTTATCGATCAACCCATCCAAGACAGAGGCAATAAGGGCTGATAGCAGATGTCATCACTTTCCAATTCGCGGAGCAGAGTTCACAACGACGGTGAGGAGATAGAAGAGAAACAGACGTCAAGAACACAGAGTCAATATACAACGAGCAGAACCTAACAAATCACCATCTTCCATCTACACGAACAACTCCATAGACGCATAAAGTTCTGCTGTCTGGGTGTTCAAGCAAGTAAGACGCAAGTGCGCCAGCCTGAGCAATAATAGCAGAAGAAAGGTTGATAACATTTCTGCATCATCATCACTCATGGCGACTGCCGCCAGGCCGTTCTATTACTACCTAGGTACTCTCCTTCTCGTCTTAACCCTGACCTGTGTGGCCAGCAGTGGTGTGGCTATCTCCTCCATCAGAGGGCATCAGCAACAAAAACAAATTGTGGCGAACGAAAGGGACGAAGTGCTTGTTGTGGCAGAAGACGGAAGGGTGCTAAATGACCCCAAAACGACGGGTTTGACAACCGCGCCGGCCCGGTACGACGATGACGACGACACAGAAGAAGATGGAGAACTACAACCAGGGCATCAGCACAATACATTGCCTTTACAATCCGCTGCTTCTATTCCTCATGATGGAAGACAACCACAACACCAGCTCCGTGGCCTCTCTGATGGTCTCCCTGATTTGTCACTGTGGAATATTTGCTGGAAAGCACAGCGAGGTAGCCGTAGAGACGATGAATGGCGCGTCTACTTCGGACCATGTGAAGAAAGCCTAGGTCAGATGAGCTATTCTGATAAAAAGTTGGTTCAATGGGTCGGAACTCCAGAGTGTGCGTTTGGAGACAAGGGAGCACCTCAAACAGAGTATGGTGGCACCTTAAGAATCACTAAACCTTGGAAGAAAGCTAAAAGGCAACGCGCGTGGCTAGCCTCAAGGGAGAACTCAGTGACTGCTCCAACGAAAGAGGATAATGGCGTCTCGTACCTCTTCGGTTTGCCGGCCGCCATACGACGTAGATGTTATCAGACAAGACTATGGGAGGTGGATGGTGATAAACTTCCAAAATGGAATAACAATCTTCCGAACAGTGGCGTCGACGCAATCAAGAACATACTGACAGCGGCGTGGAGCCGTAGATATGGTCCCAACTACTTGGGCCCGAAGGAGATGGAAAGACTAGACCCCAAGTCCATCGATGAGTATCTTAAGCTCGTCATCTTCCCTCAAATCTGCCATCATGCACTGGTCTTGGATCGCAGCGTTAGTGAGAAGGAAAGGCTGCTGGGTTACGACGGCAAATGGTACAGAATAAGTGAAGGCGGCTTTCAGGGAGGCTGCGAGTTCTTTGATAATCGTCCTCAGTAAAGGTGGACGATGTCTGTGTATAGTACTGGAGATAGCGCCGCCACTACCGGGGCCGGAGCTAACTATTATGAATACATTAATCGTGATAGTGTCTAAGCTTTGACTATCTTCCTCTCGCTTATTCCTTGGATCTTCTACGTCTGTCTGAGAGGCTTCAGGGCAGTTCTATGAAGAAAAGACAACCTATTAGGGCTTGTTACCGTTCTTTACGTGTGTTATTCTTAAGCTCTCTCTCTCTCTCTCTCTCTCTCTCTCTCTCTCTCTTTTTCTTTTTTTTTTTTTCTTTTGTTGTGTTCCCCTTCCTCTCTCTTTCCTAGTCGTCTGTCCGTCTTTATCTCCATCTTTGCGTCGGTGTCTCTTCGGCCTCTCTCTTCCTCTCTCTTCCTCTCAAACAGTCTCTCGCTCTGTGTCCTCTTTCTATCTCTTTGCCTCTCTCTATTCTGTCTTCCTCGCTCTCTGTCTCTCTCTCTCTCTATCTGTTCATCTTCTCGGTCTCTCGTCAATCCCTTCTTTCTCTCACCCCTCTCTCTCTCTCGTCCTAGTCTCTGTGTCTATCTTTTCTCCATTTAGGGGTCTCTCTGTTTATCCCCCTCCGTTTTTCTTTGTTGCTCCCTTTGTCTTTCTCACTCTTTTCTCCGTCTCCTCAGTCCCACTACTCTTTACTCTCCCATATAAACCTCTTCTCTCTCTCTCTCCGTTTATCTCTCTCTTCTCCCTCTCTGTCTCTTCTCACACTCTCATCTCTCTCCCTCTCCAGTTCAAGCTTCACATGCAGGAGGCCTCAGCAGGTAAGATATTGTGGGGCCAAAGGACGAAGAAAGAGCAAACCGATAGCGGCGTCCTCTCAGAAGTAATCGAAGAAGGAGAGCCTGATGTTATATATATAGACACTGCTGCGGCCTTCTGGATGAGCATAATGCTGCTCTCCCAAGCGCTCCCACCGCTGCCCTTGGGCCTTCTTCATCCTGCTTTCTTCTTCCTCATCAGTTCGTCATTTTGCTACAGGCACCATCTCATCATTAGAGTACACAGTAGACCAGGAAATATTACGAAGAGGGAAAGGAGAGAGAGAGAGAGAGAGAGAGGAAGAAGAAGAACGTAAGGGCGAGGAGAGAGAGAAAAAGAAGGAAAGCGGGCACATGAATGACTAGCCAACCACGAAGACAGGTGACTCTCTTGTCATCTTGGAAGAAAGGCTCTCGCTGAAGAAAAAATGCGGGAACAACATTAGTGCTGACGAGCAAGAAGGAAGATAAACTGCTCCGAAAGAAGGAGAGGAAGAGATATATATAGAGAGAGTTAGTTAGAGAGAGAGAGAGAGAGAGAGAGAGAGAGAGAGAGAGAGAGAGAGAAGAGCCCATTTTGAAGGGACTTTAAGCATCACACTAACAATCTTCATAGATGACGATGGTATATATCACGTAAACGCCGGGCAGGCGGACGAAGAGGAAGAAGAGAAGAGAGTTAGAGAATGAGGGGACGGCAAGTGCTACCGGGAAAGTGAAGAAAGAGGAGAGACTAGATAAGAGAGAGGCTTGGAGGGGGAAGGAGCAGCAGTGATGAGCTAAGTTCATCAGGTGCTGGAGGCGCTCAGGCTTTTCTCTTAGTTCTCACCCCTTTCTTCTCACTACTTCTCTCTCGCACGCTCTCTCTCTCTCTCTCTTGCTCTGTCCCTCTCCTGGTCGATCGCTATGTCTTCCTTCCGCTCTCTCTCTCGCCCGTTCCTCCCGGTCAACCTTTTTCTGTCTCGTGTCTCTTCTCTTTAATACTCTTCATTTGCTGTTCCCTCTCCTCGCTTCAGCCTATATTCTAACCCCAGCTAAAGCAGCACCTCCATCACCAATAAGCACAGAGTCTCTCTTCTAAGGACAACTTTCCTATTCCCACTCTTCTCTCTTTTAGACAGACTTCTCAATTTGTCTTTGCCTCTGTTCTTTCTCTCCTCGCCCAACGCGCGTGTACAAACCTACAATGTTCCTCTCTCTCTCTCTCTCTCTCTCTCTTCCCCCTCTC
>FLMG01003830.1:0-10661 GCA_900088475.1 Hyphochytrium catenoides
AGAGAGAGAGAGAGAGAAAGAACGGGCGGAGGGGGAGAATTGGGAGGAGGGAAAAGCATAGAGAGAGGAGGACGTGGAAATGAACAGAGACACGAAGGTGTCAGCAGAGACTGCAGCAGATAACGGACTGCAGACCGCAAGTGTCTCAGATCCGAACGTGCGAGCTAAAGCAAGGGGCACCCAAGAGAGAGAGCAAAAGGGAGAGAGAAAGGGAGCCAACCGGGGGCGGAGAAAGCTGTTCCTCTCAATAAATTACTGGCAGGACAGGGTGCAAATGGCGCGCGGCAAGAAGGCTGCTTCGGGAAAGAAGGAATTGGAGGGCGAAGAGAGCAAAGCGACGAGGAGAGAACAAGGAGAAGAGGAGCCGAGAAAGAGAAACGCAGCAGCAGCAGAAAACATTATGGAAGAGCGACCGGAAGGAGACACGCTGCGCACTGATGATGATTTGGCGGATGACTGGGCCGTCGAAGGAGAGGCAGTTCCGGTAGATCTGCAGTCAGAAGATGAGGACGAAGAGAGAGAGGAAGAAGAAGCAAGTCAAAGCGCAGACGGGGTGTCGGAGGGAGAAGAAGATCATGAAGAGACTGACAAAGAACAGAGCAAGAAACGCTCCCTGACAGGTTTACAAACGCTCCTCAAAATTTTTACTCTCTCTCTCTCCCTCTCTCTTGGTCTCTCTCTCTCTCTCTCTCTCTCTCTCTCTCTCTCTCTTCTCTCGCTGTGTGTCTCTCTCTTTCCGATTAGCATCCTTCGTCACCTTTCTTCCACTTTTCTCTCTTTTTCTCTCCCGTTTCGATCTTTCTTCCTCCAGATCTTAGAAGAGCGTCTCCCTATCTTTGACGACTCTTCTCTCTCTGCTTTTTCTTCCCCACCTGTCTCTCTTTGAACCTGCCGTGTTCCCTTGACTGACCAAAGATGGCGCAGACTCTCCGTCGGCGGTCGAGCGTCAGGCGAGGAAGAAAGCGAAGCTCCTGGAATTGAAGGTGAAGGCAGACAGAGAACTCTCTTCTCGCTATCCTCTCTGTGTTCATGGTCGTCTTTCTTCTCGCTGTCTCTCTCGCTCTTTTGTCACTGATCATTTATTCCTGACTCCCTAGCTCTCTCCCACTCCTGCCTTTCTCTGTCTCTCTCGAGTTTAGACTAGTCATTGAGGGTCTGTTCGATGTTAGCAGCTGCTGCTGGTCTCTTTCCTTGGACGTCCCTTTTTCTCTATTCTCTCTCTCTCCCCGCTATCCTTCTCGTGTCTCCTCCCCCCTCTCTCAAGCTCTTTCTAGCTCGTGTCTGTACCTTTCTCTGTTATCTAGTCTCTCTCTCTCTTTCTGTCGTTGTCTCTCTTACCTTTTGGCTCCTCTTTTATTCCCCGTCCCAGTCCCTACCGGTCACTCTACTGATGTCTTCTGTAACCTTAGGCCAAGCGGAAGGAGAAGAAGGATCTGAAGGAGGAAGGACCTGTCTCCCAACCTTCACTTATACTGAAGAAGGCGGGACCGAAGGAGCAGGCCGAGCTCTTCTGGACCGCCTTCAGCAGCACCCTGGGCAAGGAGCTGACGCAGCTTGAGCTCTCACAGCCTCTCGACGGTACACACACTCTCTCTCTCCCACTCTGCTCCTGCAAAAGCAATCCATCTTCACTCTCAAAAGGACTCCGCTGCACACGCTGTTCTTCCTTTATCCCTGGGTCTCTCTCTTTCTTTCTGTCTTGCTCCTTTTCTCTCTTCCCGTCTGCTCAAGGAGCATGCTTTGCTAAACTCTCTTCGGTCCTTTCTCTCTTCATCCCGTTGCAGAGAGCGCGTTCAGCTGCCCTGCGGTGGGAAAGCACACCACACAGAACCTCCCTCTGTTTATTAGACAAGCTTTCTACCCTTGGAAGCGGGAGTTCAAGGCAGCGCGGAAGCCACAAAAGGGCTCGGATGCTCCACCTCCGGGCTCTCCCGCTGTTATTATCCTCTGCGCATCCGCCATCAGGGCAGTGGAAGTCGTCAAGTAAGGCACTTACCGCTCTGTCCTCATCGGTCCTCTCTCTTTGGTTCCCGTTAACAAATGTCTCTGCCTGTGTTCTAGGAATTTCTTTTTACCCGTGTGCTCTCTCTGTTTTATTCCATCTCTCACGCACTCCTCTCACGTGGTTTGCTGCTGGCGCAGAGGCTCAAAGCCATGGGGCCTAGTTCCCAGCAGGACCGTCTCCTTTTCTCTGTCTGTTAGTGTCTTTATAAACATCTCTATGGCTCTTCTCCCGTTGTACTTGCAGATGAAAGTCTCATTCACCTCAATTTGACACCATTATAGGGCCCTGTCAGAGTTCCGTGTGAAGGTTGCCAAGCTCTTTGCCAAGCATCTGAAGGTGGAGGTGAGATCCAAAACTGTTCACAGCCTTCTCTCTTTAGTTGCGCCTCTGTTCACCCTCTCCCGCCTACCTTCTCGTCCCGCTCGCAGGAACAAGAAAAGACTCTAAAGAGCACTATTTTGCCTCTTGCCGTGGGAACTCCTGCCCGTGTGAGGAAGCTGAGTGACATAGGCGCTCTACAGCTGACTCGGGTTGGACTTGTCCTTATTGACATGGCGCCTAACCCTAAGAACTATACGGTGCTCGACTTGAAGGACACGGCGCCAGAGCTGATGAAGTGGCTGCATGAGCATATTCTGCCGGCAGTCAGAGAGGGCAAGACAAAGTTGGCGCTGTACTAGGCTGTCGGGTGCCCCCAAAGGCCATTGTCAGAATTATACAACTATTTATATAGGACCAGGGAAGAGGGTCAGAAGGCTGCAGCGCAGCTTAGAGTAGTTGAGGAAGAGCACATTGAGGAGTAAAGAAGCGCAGACAAAGAGGACGGTAGTTAGCATAGAGAGACACTGCAAAAGAGAGAGAGAGGGAGAGAGCAGCAGAAACTCTGCTAGAACGTCGTTTTTCTGGAGAGACCCAACAAGAGACGGAATCAGGTCTTGCAGGCCCTTAGAACGTAAATTCTCCTTCATCACTGTCCACTACGCGCGCTGATGTACTCTTCTTGTTCCTTTCATTCTCTTTTTGATCCTCTACTGGCTAGAGCAGGAGACACCATTGTCAGGTTTGGTTCTCTGCGTGGGACAAGAACTATGCTGCTTTCCTTACCATATGTTGCCGGGCTGCAGCTCCCCTTCGCCGTCCTCCTTCGATGATCAGAGAGGTGTCAATACCTTCCAAGTCTTTCTGCTTTTCATGCTTCTCCTGTGCCCTCTTTATGTCAGCCTTGGACGGTACTCGACCCTTCCAGGTGAAGCCCGCAGTCCTCAGCTTCTCAGCAAGGAAGTCTGCTTTCTCCTCGTCGTCCGTTATGGCTTTCATCTCCTGATAGACTCGTGGCCTGCGAAGCAAAAGTGCACCAATTGGATATTTGTGCAAGAGACGGATAAGCCAGTGGCTAGACCCTTACCCGACCCCTACGGCCCGTGCCAGCTGCCGGAGACGGGAAAGGAATTGATTCTCTTCTTCCTTCTCAGTTGATTTTCTCTGTCTCTATAACAAGGGCAGTTCAGTGGCGCTAAAGGTATGCCAACGACCGACGTAGCGAAGTCAACAGCAATTTTGCACTACCTTTTTGTTTCCGGACTGTTCCGTTCTTCTATTCTTTGCGCGCTTCTTAGCGGTTTTTTGGGGGCTAGAAGGTTCCTCATCCTCGGAAGCGTCTTCCTCGCTCTCACTTTCTCCCACCACCTTGGGCTTTGAGGGCCTTTTTCGACGATTAGATGCCTCTGTTCTTAGTTCTTCGCCGGGTGGAGGTCCATCAGTAAGTTCATCCGTGTCTTCTTCCCCGTCATCCTCGACTCCATTGAAGTGAAGCACCTCGTCGCGGACCCACTCCTTGATATCCGGCTTTATCTCGTTTAATTCGTCCGCCGAGACCTTCAGCTTTACCTGCAGCAAGACCGTCAAAGTCGTCAGCAAGGGCCTGACGCTTATATCAATCGTTCAGGATAGAGTGGGTATTTGAACCTGTAGCTGTTCTAATATGTTCTTGATGGTTATACTGTTGAGGTCAAGCTTAGGGTTCCGAAAGATCTCTTGAATTTCGGCCTTAACTTTATCGCCTAAGCCCTGCTCGTCTGAAGAGGAAGACAAAACGTCATCCTCATCCATTTTTCGATCAAGAGAAAAGGATAAGGAACGGGACGGCGCTCGCTTCAAGACGTGTCCGGTAGCCAGATACGCATTGGGTGTCAAAGAAGAGCGGCGATCACTCAATAAAACTATCAAATCCCGGGAGGCTGGTTAGCAAATGACAGGATATACTTAATTGTCAAAGCTTCCAAGCTCGCTGCAGAGCCTGCGAAAACGGAAGTGACCCCACGCAGATCTCTGTAGCACTGCAAACAGCGATACATCAAAGCTCTGTCAGACTGAAGAAGATGAAGATTTGAGAACACTTTTTGAGCCTTTGAAAGCGCTTTGGAGGTGTTTTTCTTCTCTCTATTACGCGGCAAATAAGGCCGTTACCGGCATTCCCTATATTACCTTAAATATAACGGCAACGGGCTTTATCAACGGCTCTAACCGCTAGTCCAACGGCTTTATTTAGCCGGTAAGAGACCATCCATTAAGCGAATGGCTCTGCAAGGTTTGTCCAGTAATACAGATCTAGTAGAGGGACACCATACATTTATATAGATTTCCTGAGTAATAATAGGCGCGGCAAGTGCTCAACCTGGAGCCCGCGCCAGCAGATTTTGACAGCGCAAAATAGAGCTCCGTCTGGCGCCGTCATTGCCTTCTGCCCGCAGCAGCATACCGCAACATCCCAATAGGGCGGAGATAATCAGCAGCACAATGGTCAAGTACTCTCAGGAGCCCGATAATGCGCTGAAGGCAGCGAAGGCGCGCGGCAGCCACCTTCGCGTGCACTTCAAGCACTGCCGTGAGGTATGCCACGCTATCCACGGCATGAAGCTTGAGAAGGCCAAGAAGTTCCTTGAGGACGTTCTCCTCAAGCAGCAGGCTGTGCCCTTCACCAAGTTCACTGGCGGTATTGGCCGCAAGGCTCAGGGCAAGCTCAGAAACGCTCCAGGTACATATACAGCTCCGACGCTTTTCGCTAGGTTCGGGTAGTTGTGTCGGAAACCTGGTATTAGAGCTCAGAAGACGGTGTATTTACCATAGAACGTGGCTCTCAGATGGGTTATAGCGGTAGATGAGCGGAGCACAGGGCATGTGGCGGAGCGTTCAGCACGATAAAGAGCCAATGCGTGTCCCGTTGCTCTAGACGGCTGTAGTACTTCTATCCTATACTCTTGTGCAACGTCTAGCCTCCAGGAACTCCTAAGTCTGAGTCCTTCCTTCTTTTGTGTCCATAGGTGACAAGGTCCGTTGGCCACAGAAGGCAAGCAAGATCATCCTGGACCTTCTCAAGAACGCTGAGGCCAACGCAGAGGTTAAGGATCTTGATACCTCCAACCTCTACGTTTCTCATGCTCAGGCCAACCAGGCCATCAAGCAGAGAAGACGCACTTACCGCGCTCACGGTCGTATCGGCCCATACATGTCAAACCCTGCTCACATTGAACTTATCCTGACTGAGCGCGAACCCCCTGTGGCTAAGGGTGATGACAAGAAGGTTGTGAAGGTATCCCGCAAGCGCCAGGCTCAGCTGCGGCTGAAGTCTGGTGGCGGCATCTAAGACTAAGGTTCCGTCACAGTGTAGAAAGGGAAGAGCGGTTGAGGACTGTTGCTAATAAATGAGCCAGCGCTGCTGTTGTTTAGTACTCTCAGACACGGGAATGTAGCGTAGAAGGCGCGTGAGGTCATACTACAGTTGTCCGGGCGACTCTTGGTTGACAGAGAACCTTTAGCGCAGGTTCTTGGTGAGCTTAGTCATCCTCCGTGAGAGCCGGTCCCTCGTAAGCTTCTTCCATTCTGGCGGAGTGGGTTCGTACTTTATTAGCGCCGAACGCTCTGCTGGCCAACATGAGGGATACGTAGAGGATGGTTAGGATAAGGGACCTTTGTGTGGAGTTGAGGCTATGATCAGTGGCGGTTGGTTCCGCAAGATTGCATGGCAAGGACGGTCAACGTTGGAGAGGGGAATTGAGGATGACCAACAAAGCAGGCGAACCCAAAGACAAGGAGGGACCCAGTTAAAGGCTATAGAATATGGCAAGGAAGAGATGCAACCGTGATAGTATTCGTTAAGCAGGAGGAGACAGGGTTGTTATGAGAGAGATAGAGGAAGGTCATCAAGAATGCAGGTATAGAAGTATTACCGCGAGGGAGAAGCAGTACAACGAGAAAGCAGCAATAGGACCCGCACAGTGAAGCACAAAGTGTCATTGTTAATCTTGTTATTAGCCATACAAAAAGCCCAAAGGCCTAGCCACATCGAAACCCCCTCAAGATGTGTACTTCTTAACTGCGCGAAGCAGGCCTGTCTCTGTAGAGTACGTCCCGTCCAGCTCAAAGTCTCCAAACTTGTTCTTGCCCAAGCCTTTCAGCCTGAAGAGAGTGGACGAGGACGGATCCTGGGTAAATGTTAGGTTTAGCCCCTTCTCGTCGATCTTCTTAGCCGGTCCACTATGTGGCTTGAAGTTGAAGAAGCCGTCATAGATGCCATTAACGGGCCCACGGAGAGAGATGGCGCCAACATTAGCGCGGGAGCGGAACTGGAACTTGCTGCTTTTCGTAGGATGTTCCAGAGAGGCCTCGTCAAAGGCCCATGTACCCTCCCAGAAAGCGTACCCGATCTCCACTCTGTATTTGCCAACGAGAATGGGGAAAGGGTCGCCGCTGGAGCTGGTTGATGGTACGGTTCCTGAAGCTTGCTTCTTTCTTTGAGGCGATGTCCCGCCCTCTTTCTGCAGCTGCTCCTTGGCATCAATAGATGCTTTGCGCTTGCGAGACGGGGAAGAAGGTTCAGCTGCTTTCGAAGAAGTGGCCGCGCCCGGTGCTGTCTTCTTCGCCTCCTCTACCGCCATTGCAGACTTCTTTGTAGGAGAAGCAGGTTTGGCAGCAGCCTGAGGGGCGGTCTTGGCGGCAGGCGGAGCGGCGACATGGCGGGGAGACGACGGCTTCTTCTCAGATTTCTTATCGACAGCCGGAGCCTCGGCTTTCTTTACTGGAGACGCAGGCCTTTTAGGTGAGGATGGCTTTTGGCTGGTAAGTGCTGCAGGAGCTGTTGCAATTGCAGCTTTTGTTGGAGAGCTGGGCTTGGTCGTAGGAGCCTCAGTTTGCCGTGGAGAAACTGGCTTGTGAGCTGAGGCAGGAGCCGTTGATGTGGTTGATGGACCCTCGGTCACAGTAGAGGGCGCTGGAGCGGAAACTTTGGCCACAGATTTTGGCGAAGAAGGAGTAGGAACGCCAGCCGACTTTGCAGTATCCCCAGACTTTGAAAGTGCCTTGGGCGAGGATGGAATGGCCTTTGTGGCCTGTTTCGGGGAAGATGGAGCAGCCAGAGGTACCTTGGTGCTGTCTGTTTGGGCTTTGGCTGTGGGAGAAGGCGGTTTCACACCTGGAGGGGCAGCTTTGGCCTTTGGTGAAGCTGGCTTGACCGAAGCAGCCGGCGCTTTTGGTGAAGAAGGTTTTCCGCTGCTGCTGTTGGAAGCGCCTAAGTCAGACTTTGCGTCACTCTTACCCCCAGATTCTGCGTGGATCTTCTTGGTTGGCGAGCCTGGCTTATTGCCTTTCGCGGGAGATGCAGGCTTGTTGCCGCCGTTGGCTGCCGTTGTGGTAGGCTCCATTTGTGAGCAAATTAGCTTTTTGGCGCACCTCCTTTGTTCAACCTAGTTTCCCCTACAAATAGATAAACAGCGGTGTCCCTCAGATAGCGATCGAGCCCTTTGAAGCTCTCAAAACGGCGATATTAGCCTCTGGAAGAACTAAAGAGTCCTAAGGCTTCTCAGAGGGCCTTTAAGGCAACACTAAGGCACTCGGTTAGATGTAAAGGGCTTAGCTCCCCACCGTAGAGAGGCGGCCTTCCCTTGGATTGGCTGTCAACGAGCTTGTGGACTCTTAATGATGCTCCTGGAGCTGCGTCTGCAAGTCAAGTGAAGCTTCGTCCAGACGAAAGTGCAATCATCTGCAGTTTTTTCAAAAGCTGTTTTGACCTCGAAAGTGAGAGATTTCGACAGCCTTCCTATTCCTGATTCACTAACAGATCGAAATGTGCGCACAAACGAGGGCCCCACCGTCAGGCGTTCAATCGCCAGAAATGGCTTTGCTCTACAGAACGCCTCAAAACGCACTCGATTGATTTAAACTATCCCATATCTGTCATTCGAATAACGTTATTCAAAATAGGACGGAGTGGTGAAGTCATCTTGGCGCGTTAGAGCTGGTAACGACGATCTGGATCTTCCAAAAGTCTTCAGCTGCAGATCCTGCAGATCTTTTCCTGTCGATCTGGAACGGAGAATGGAGGCCAGAGATTGTCAATAGCGATTGCCGGAAGTGTACTTTAGATGCGGTCGGCGACGGCCGTCCTCCTGTCGTTTACGCACATCTCTCTTCTGCATAGCACTTCTAAGCCTTTCGTATCGGTCCTAAGGTGGTGGTGAGAGTCTTAGCTGATGCGCTGAGTCATGTTGTTGTGGCAGGAGGAGGAGGGAGAGATTGAGGCGAAGATCGCCGGCCTATTCGACATTGTCATGGCTGCGGCGCTGCTTGCATCTCTGCTTCTACGGTTATCGTCCTCACAGCAGTACCTGATAGTCCACCCACTAAGCGCGCTGATGTGGTGACATATGGTTCAAGCAAAGTATGGGACGGAAGGAGGCGGGCAATACCTTGGCTTTGGGACAGAACGTCTTTTTATCAAATCTTTATAATAACGACAAATAATAGCAGTAGGTAGGGAGTGGTAGGATTGGACCACTGCAGTGGTTACTGTGCAGTAGCCAAACAAGGAGGATAAGATAGACGGCCCAAACATCGCTGCAATAATAATAAGACTTCTCGAGCAGAGCAATGCAGGTCACTAGGCTCCTCCTTGCTTACTCCCTACATCTTTTCCCTCCTCTACGCTGCTTGGACATCGACGGGGACGTGTTAATCGAGTGCAGAATGGCAGTGTAAGTAGAACATTCTAGCACTTTCTTCGTACAACGACAACTGGTGGTAGCACCATGATGGCAAGCCTCTTACCGTCGTTGCGGAAGGGCCTATTCATCTGATGCTTGTTCTTTGGTTGGATGGTGTTCCTCGTCTCCTCATCTTCTTTCCAAAAAGCACGAACCAACAAGATAGAAAGGAGGCGCAGTGAGAGCAACCTCCTTCCGTCGCCTGATCTCTTCTCCTTCTTCCAACAATGGTACATCATTTTAAAGAGGTTGACAGCAGCTCCTCATCCATCGAGGCTTCGTCTTCCGCTATTTCACTCTTCTTCACTGTTGCTGCCACGAGCTCCTCAGCCTATTCAGCCCATCCATCTGCAGCTGAGTCCTAAGACTACTGACTGAGGAAGGCGACGAGGAGCCTGCAGCGTAGCTTCAAAAGGCACTTTGTACGGCAGTACCGTCCATAGAAGCGTACGAGTTCTTGTTCAGAGATTCTCTGTTGTTTGAGCTCAACATCTCTGCGCTCTGCTGCTGTGGTGCGGCATAGCTGTTCCAAGTGTTGGCCGTGCCATAGAACTGTTGTCCAGCCGCCGTTGCTCCTGCTGATGTTTGTGGATCCAAAAAGGATGTAAGTCCGTCCATCCGTCTGTACCCACCCAACAAGTTCCTGTTGAACTGAAGGCCATTGGCAGCTTCTGTGTTTCCCGCTGGTCCAGTGACTCCTAACCCTCTGAAGTGCTGAGATTGGAGCAACGATGGCTGTTGCTGCTGTTGAGGGCTCGTCTGAGCCGCGCCGACTGCATTAAAGCCTCTCATCTCCGCTGAGTTTTGGCTGTTCCATAGCTCCAAAGGGTAACCCTGTGGGGTCGGCGGCGGAGCGAAACGAAAGAGAACATCCACGTCCACGAATGGTGCCTTTCCAGCAGGATGTCCTGCTGCCAGTCCAGCGGACATTTGGTGGAGCATGCTCATGGCACTGGCAGCGGTCACAGTGGAGCCCAACCCAGTGCTGGAACCGTCTGCAGCCGCCTGTAGTCCTGCCAGACTCATCTGTTGGCCCATTGTGAAGTGTCCCATCTGTGTGAAGTCCTTCTGGTGCGTGAGGACATGAGAGTTCCTGTTGGAAGCCTGAGCAAAGCGTCGGTTGCAGCCTGGGATAGTGCACATGAATGGTTTGATTCCTGTGTGGGTGCGCTGATGCGTCTTCAAGTTTGCTTTGTAGCCAAAGCGCTTGCCGCAGCCTTCGTGCTCGCACACGTACGGCTTTTCTCCTGAGTGTACAATGAGGTGGCGCTTCAGCTTTGCGCGCTCGTAGAATTTCTTGTTGCAGCCCTGTGTGGAGAGATAAAGAGGCGCAAGATGAAGAGAGCAGCAAATGAGTTGACGCTATCCTCACACTGTTAACTGCTGGGTGTCATGCCATGCTATTACTGACCTCAAACTCGCAGATGAACTGCTTTTCTCTATGAGTAAGAAGATGCTTGCGCAGCGTCTTCTTGTCTGTTCAGATACAGACAGAGGATTGGAGAGAGAGAAGAACTCTTAGTCCGACTGCTCCGTCAAGGAGAATTAATATGATACGTGGTCCTTACCCTTCGCAATCTTAGAACATCCAGGGAAGCCGCAGCGATGGCCGTTGCCGGTGA
>FLMG01003832.1:5455-17955 GCA_900088475.1 Hyphochytrium catenoides
TCCCGCCTCTCTCTCTCTCTGGCTTACTCCCCTCTCCTCTTCTCTTTGTTTTATAGAACATTATCGAAAGACAAGATACGAATGAATGAGAGAGTGATGGAAGAGAGAGAAAAATGAACAAAGAGGGAGAGACAGAGAGAGAGAGAGAGAGAGAGAGAAAGAGTCAGGTAATGAAAAGGGAAACTCTCAACGCAAAGAGAGTTGTAAGGCAGACAGTAGCCACCTAGCTAGTAAATAGTAGGAAAGGGAGAAGTAGTAGAAAGAAAGAGAGAGAGAGAGACAGAAAAAAGAGAGAAGAGAGAGAGAAAGAGATTCCAAATGCCCTAGTATCTAAGAAAAAAAGAAGTAAAGCGAGCAGAGGCAGTGATAAGAGAGAGACAGTGTTCCTTTATATATAACATATATTTCTGTATAATACCAAGGCAAAAGGCAGCGTTCCTTTCTTCTCTCCCATTCCAACACACACACTCTCTCTCTCTCTCTCTCTCTCTTGTCTGGGCTATCGTCCTGTTCCTCTCTCTCGTTGTTAGAGATTCTGCAGAGAGAGAGAAAGGATGGAGCCGGCTGACTGAGAGGCGGTGAGAGAGAGAGGCAGAAAGAGGGAGGGAGGAAAAGAGTGAGAGAGAGAGAGAGAGAGAGGAAGAGAGAGCAAAAAGAAAGAGCAAACAGAGAGAAGGCGTGAGAAGGATGAGAGAAAGGAGGGGTTACGAGGGATCGACCCCAAAAAAAAAGAGAGAGGGAGGAAAATGTGAGATTTTGAAGAGGAAAGAAGAGAGAGATTAAGAGAGAGAGATGAGGGCAACTATGAGAACATACCAAGCAACGAACTGGACAGCCGAACTATTATACAATCAGAGGCACGATGTACTCATCTCTCATTTTCTCTCTCTCTCTGTCTTTCCTGTCTCTTTTTCTTTCTCGTTCCTTATATCCCTAAGGATGTTACACTCTCTCTCTTCTCTCCTCACACAACCCGCAAGAGCTTCGATTCTTATATTTTTGCATTCTCTCTCTCTCTCTCTCTCTCATTTTCTCTCTGCCATAGCCTTGATCTCTTCCTTGTACGCCTTTAATCTCTCGTCTCGGTAGTCATAACCTTCCACATTTATCCCGGGAAAGTTTGCCACCAGGAGAGAGACAAGGAGAGAGATTTTCTCCACGGGGGGCGAGTACGTTCCCGAGCCGTTATCTATGACAAGCGTGTACTCTTTCTGTTTCTCTCCTCCTTTCTCTCCCTCTTTCTCTCTCTCCAGGATGAGAAACTCTCCTGCATAACGGACGCGAGGAGCACAGTTGGAGTGCATCGCGTGCTTGGAGAGATTGTCTACGAAGAAACTGGCGCCTGTAACACAGAGAGAGAGAGAAGAGAAAGAGAGAGAGAAAAAAAGAGAGAGAGAGAGAGAGAGAGAGAGAGAAGAAGAAGAAGATCAAGATAGTAGAAGATCCAATTAGCAGGTTATTTTTTTAGTGGAAGACAGCCCCCATAAAGATGAAGCAGCAAGCCGAGTAAGAACAAGAGAGAGAGAGAAAGAGGAAGAGAGAGAGAGAAAGAGAAAGAGAGAGAGAAAAGAGAGAGTCTACATTGTTACTCTAGAAGAGGAGAGAAGGAAAAGGCAAGAAAGGACGCCACGCCATTATAAGGACAGAGCAAGACAGAGAGATATCGGGAGAGGAGGGACAAACCCTAGACCAAAGAAAGAGAGAGACACACACACACGAGAAGAGGGAAAGAGAGAGAGAGAGAAAGACAGAGATGGGATAAAATGCAACATTGATAAAGGAGGGAGTGAGATAAAGAAAAAAGAAGAGAGAGAGAGAGAATGAACAGGAGAGAGAAGAATGTTTTCTCTCTCTTACACCTTTACCTGTCTCCGAGAAGCGGAAGCAATCTTCTACGAGAACATAGGTAAACAGACGTGGCGATCCTTCTCTCTCTCCCTCTCTCTCTCCCCGCCCATAGTTACACAGGCGGAGAAAATCCGAGAGAGAGAGAATGTACCCTGTCTCTCTGCAGAAATTGCTCTTTCCGTAGAGATATTGGTGTTCCCTCTTTATTGCCTCTCTAAGGATCGAGGAAGAGGGAGAGGGACCGAAGATCATCTGCGCTTTGTCGTACTCTTGCGCCCACTCACACTCATAATCCCCGAAGATCTCAGAGACAAAGTTGAGCCGGATCTGGGGAGAGAGAGAGAGAGAGAGAGAGAGAGAGAGAGAGAGAGACAGAGAGAGAGACAGAGAGAGAGACAGAGAGAGAGAGACAGAGATGCGAAGAGGAGGAAAAGAAAGAGAGAGTTGAGGGAAGAAAAGGGAGAGAGAATTGGGGGCAGAAAAAGAGATGGAAAGAGACAAAGAGAGATGGGGAAGATAGAAGAGAACGAGAGAGAAAAGAGAATGAGAGAGACAGAATGGTGGAAAAGATAGAGTGGGCCGGTGAAGACAATGAAGGGGAGAAAAGGACAAAGAAAGAAAAGAGGGAGAAAAGGGCGTGAAAAAAAGGAAAGGTCGAGAGATAGTGATGTGAGAAGAGATACGTCGGGCAGCAAGAGAATGAGAGCGACCGAGAGGGAGAAAGAGAGAAAGAAACAAGAGAGAGAGAGAGCGAGAGAGAAGAGAGAGAGAGAGAGAAAGAAGGGAAAGAAGCAAGGTTAGAACCTGATTGAAGGGAAGAGGGAAGGCGACCAGACAGCGGAAGAGAGGGAGAGATGCGAGGTGAAAAAAATAGAGAGAGAGAGAGAGAAGCGGGATGGAGGGAGAGACACAGCAAGACAAAGACTCTTCCCTTCTCCAGCCTCTAGAGTGTTTCTTTCTACCTCTTACTTCATCCCTGTCCTCTAGTTTCTCTGGTAGTCTCTTTCTTTGGTTCTCTCTCTCTCTCTCTCTCTTTCTCTCTCTCTCATTCTCTCTCTCACCTCATAGGAGCACCAGCTGCCCCTCCCCAGTCTCCCTCTGGCGATAGCTTGAGCAAGATTTCTGTGAGTGATCGAGTAAGAGATCCGCTGCTGATTTCGCTCCTGCTCCTTCTGAGAAAACGGGACAAAAGAGAGAGAGAGAGAGAGAGAGAGAGAGAGAGAGAGAGAGAGAGAGAGAGAAGTTGAAAAGGGAGAGGGGGAAACGAGAGAGAGAAAAGATAAGAGAAGATACGGAGCGCGTGAGAGAAAAAAGAGTGAGTAGACAAAGAGACAGAAGAGAGACACAACGTACAAGAGAAAGGAAGAGGAAAGACGGACGGAAGAGACATAGAGTACATGGATTAAAAATCAAAGAGAGAGAGAGAGTGAAAGCTATGTACGAACAGAGAAATACCACAAATGACAAATAAAGAGAGAGAGAGCGACAGAGAGAGAGAGAGAGCGAGAGAGAGAGAGAGAGAGAGCCAACGAACAAGAGAGATAAACAGAAGGAAGGGCCATTTTAGATATTTGAGAACGAGGGGACTAGTACTGACGAGGGTTCTCCATCCCGAGGCCAGGAATAGTTTCTTCCTCTCTCTGTCTTTCTCTCTCTCTCTCTCCTCTGCGCGTTTTCCTTTTACCTTTGCATTCTCAGGCCTCACAAACTTGAGGAGAATCTCTCCTGACTTTCCCTGGAGAGGGAACCATCTCTCTTCATCCCAGACGAGAGAAGAGAGAGAGAAAGAGAGAAACCCAAGCTTATCGTCTCTCGTGGCCAGATCTTTATCCCATATCTCTATTATCAGAGTGGGAGAGAAAGGGAGAGAGAGAGACGAGGAAGAGAGAGAGAGAGAAAGATGCTCTCTCCAGGTGGGGTTGACTGTGTTTCTGGCGACAGAAGAGAGAATTCTGTTTTTTGAGTCTGACGCTAAGTAGAGAATGGCATAAGGGTCACTCTTTCCATTGATATCTGCCGCCTGAGAAAGAGAGAGAGAGAGAGAAAGAGAGAAAGAGAGAGAGAAATGAGCGTGACAATGGAGAGAGTATGGAAGGGAAAAGGAGAGACAGATGGAAAGACAGAGAGAAGAGGGAAAAGGCAGTGGGAAGAGAGAAGAGATGAGAAACCGAGGAGAGAGAGAGCAAAAAAAGAGAGAGAAAAAGAGTGAAAGGAATACTGAGGTGTAAATCAAAGTAGAAGGGTTGGAGGACATTGAAATGAAGGAGAGAGATGAATAGAGAGAGGAAGAAACAAAAGGAGAAGAGATTGAGAAAGAGAGAGAGAGAGAGACAGTGTAAAGGGAGGGTAAAATCGAAAGGAGAAGTGTCAAGGATGAGAGAGGGAGCACAGAATAGAGAAAGAGAGAGAGAGAGCCAGACGGAGAGAGCCAGATAGAGAGAGGGACAGATAGAAAGATGTCGGGAGAGCGGAGAGCCTCAGAAAAAGAGACGAGAAAGAAGTTCTAGAGAGAGAAAGAGAGAGAAAGAGAGAGAGAAGAGAGGAGTAGAGAGAGAAAGAGAGGAATTGGAGGGAAACGGAGAAGAAGGAGAGCGGAGAGAAGGGGCAGAGGAGAGAGACAGAGAGAGAGAACGCAGGAGACAGGATAGATAGATAGAGAGAGAGAGGGAGAGAGAGAAAAAAGATAGAACAAAGAGCAAGGGCGTAGTAAGACAGCCAGGCACAGAGAGAGAGAGAGAGAGACGGAGAGAGAAAGCGCTTACTGGAAGGTTCCTGCCTCGGATCAGCTCTACCAATAGACTAAAGAACGGGGAAGAGTGGGGTGCGGGGTGCAGGTGTGTGTGAGAGAGAGAGAGAGAGAGAGAAAGAGAAAGAGAAAGAGAGAGAGAGAGGAGAAGCGAGAGACAGTGAGACCCAAGTGAGAAGGAAGATGGAAGGTGAAGCGGAGATGGGGAGGAGAGAAAACAAGAAAGAGCTAGCGAGAATGCAGGACAGGGAAATAGAGAGAAGAGAGGAACGTGGAGAGAGAGAGAGAGAGGGAGAGAGAGAGAAAAGAGAAGAAAGAGGAAGGGAGAGGAGACAAAATGCAAAGAATCGAGATTATTCAAGGACAAGCGCAGAGAAGAGATTCCGTTGGTACCTTTGAGTCTCTCCGTCGTTTTCTGCCATTCTTTTTCTCCCTTGGCTGAGCCCTTCTCTCTCTCTCTCTCTCTTTTCTCTCTCTCTCTCTTCTTCTCTCTCTCTCTCTGTTGTTCTCTACTTCTCCCTGGGTATCGTTTTTTTGTCTCTCTCTTCCGCGAAGGTCTTTACAGCCTTTCTCTCTCTTTTAGTGGTGCTTTCTCAGTTAAGTCTCTCTTTCTTCTCATTTCATCTTCAAAGTCTCTCTCTCTCCCCCCTTGTGTCTGCAGTGCCTCTCTCCCTCTCTCCTTTCTCTCTCTTTGTGACTCTCTGAAGCGCAATCACCGCGCTGCTCGAGAGAGAAAGAGATTCTCTCGCAGGTTCTTTGGGAACTGCGGAAGAATGACAATGTGTATATCTCTCCTCTCTCCCCCTTCCCTATCTCGTTCCTTTCCCCCCTCTCTCTTTCTCTCTCTCTCTTTCTTCCTCTCTCTCTCTCTCTCTCTCTCTCTCTCTCTCTCTCTCTCTCTCATGGTCCTCTATCTCGTTCCTTTCTTTCCTTTCTGATGATGCTTCATAGTTCTGCTCTCACTTTACAGCTCACTTTACCCGATCAGTCCCTCCAACTCCTTACAAATATAAGCGAGACAACGACGAGAGATAGAGAGAGATGGAGAGAGAGGAAAAGAGACGGTGAGAGAGAGAGGGAGAGAAGAGAGAGAGAGAGAGAGAGAGAGAGAGAGAGAGAGAGAAAAGACCGGACATCAACAACGTAAAGCCAGGTCATCTTCCCATCCATATTACTACTTCCCAACCAGGCTCTGTCATATATTAGACCACCTCTATAAGGGGTTTATTATTTCTTTCGTTTGTATCAATGATTGGCCAGATGGATACCTCTGAGACATCTTTAAACCAATCAAAGCCGTGTTACAGGGTTATCGACCAATCAGAATGAGCTTATCATTGTGGAGGTATAATCAATGGTTTGAGAGGGCTGACAAGGGCCTCAGCTGCCAGGCCATCATCCATAGACCAAGTTACTTTCGGCCGTGCACGGTTTTAGCAACTGCCCATTCAAATTAGTTATTACTTAGATTATCAATAAAACACTTCTCTGATAACTACTGAGGTTTCAGCCGTATACCGTCGTCCAGAAAAATCTCTCTTCAGTTCTTCTCTTCCTTCTTCTTTTTCTTCATTTTTCTGCTCTGATGACTTGTTTCTTAGTGTTCTTCCTTCCTCTTCTGCCTGCTGAATTTTTTTTCGTTTCTTTCTTCCTTTTTCCTTCTTCTTCCGCACATGTTTCCAATTCTATGTTTTGTTACTGTCCTTCTCTTGTTCGTTCTTCTTTCTTTTTTTCCACTCTTTTTACATGGTCTTCTATTCGTCCTACACTATTTCTCTTTTTTTCCCACAAATCACAGGTTAGCAACGGGAGGACGTCTCTTGATATTTTCACTGCTTTCTACAACGTATAAGCAGGACGAAAGGAGGAGAAGAAGAAACAACGAGGAAAAGGTCAGACAGAGCAAGAGAATGATAAAGGTAGAGGAAGGGGCTATCTTTGGGGTAGATAAAAGCAAAGCATATCTGTCAATAGTTCTTAAGGCCATTCTACTACCGTGAGACGAAGAAGAAGAGGAAAAGAAGTAAAGGAAGGAGGAGGTGGAGAGGAGAAAGAGGAGAGAGGACGAGACGAAAGAGAAGAGGGAAGAATATTAGTAGGAGGAAAGAAGAGGAGATGAAAAATAGGGAACAATACTCTTAATTATTTCCGCTACCGCCAGTCGTACGGTGAGGACAAAGTGAGAAAATCAGCAAAAAGAGAAGAAAGCAAGAAGATGATCAAAAGAGAAAGAAGAAAGAGAAGAAGAAGCAAAACAATGGATGGAAAAAGATAGAAATGCCAGAAAATTCCTTTTCTTTCGGTGGGAGGCAAACATGTCAAACAGGCGAAGCAGCTTCTACCTTTTTAGCTAAATCCTCCCGTCCTCCTCCGCCTTCAGGGAATCTTCCCTCTCTCTCTCTTTATAGTTAAAGAATGGCAGACACGAATTTGTTCGTGAAAAGCTGGCCAGTTGGTTTCCTTGTTTGGCCCCTCAATTGCTGCTTCTTGTCCTTCTCCTCTGCTGAGCCTTCCGAGTCTTCTTATAAGAAGATTCTCGTCCCCTTTCTCTTCCTCAATAGGGCCAACTTTGACAGAGGAGAGAATGAAGGGGCAACATTCGATCTGACCTGAAACCTTTTGCGTATAGTAAATAAAGGTGAGAAATGGAAGAAGAAGACTTTACTTGTCTCCTTCTTCCCCTTTCTATCGGTCATGGGATTGCGCTTTCTCAGCGTCCCGGTAGTGCCGTTCCGACCCGCTCCAGAGGGTGCCTCCCAGACCAGCGGAGAATTAAAGCTCTATCCCGCTACTTCTTAACCTTACACTCCATGATGAGCCAAGATGAGCGAAGGAGAAGAAGAAGGAGCAGAAGAAGAAGGAGCAGAAGAAGAAGCAGAAGAAGAAAGGAAGCAGAAGAAGAAAGGAAGCAGAAGAAGAGGAAAGAGAAGAGAGGCAACAAAGAAGAGCTACGGCATTCGTAGCTTCTCTCTCTCCTCCTCCCTCTACCATTATAAACAAAACGGAAGACTTCTATCAAAGAACTGCTCAAAACAGAAAGAGAAGAAGAACATGCGAAAGAAGAAGAGAAAGAAGATTTGGTTCATTTTATAAAAGAAGAGCATAGACAGTAAGAGGAGACAATGTATTAAAAAGCTTAAACCACAGCCACTTCTATGAAGATTGCTGTCCTTATAATGAAGTAATAATTTCTAGTCTATGAAGAGAAAGAGCCAACAAGAAACTGCTAATAGTAGAGAGCCAAAGGAGCGATTTCTGAAAGGGTGAACTATTATTCAACAGCCTGCCTTGACTTAGTGAAGATGGAAAACATGGCAGATGTCCCGCTGATGAAGAAAGGGAAAGAGTACAAAGCAGTAAAGTTACTCTCAGCAGTTTGAGACAACGAGGAAGACACTATCATCCTTGGCCCACAATGGGGGAGGAGAGAAATTGGCCTTCTTTTTCCAGCAAGCGAAGGTGGAGAAGAAGTAGAAGCAGACAATGCTGAGAGGCGGAGGTTTCTTCTTTCGCCGTGTTTCTTCTTGAAGCACCTGCTGCACTTCTCCATGGACTGCAGAAGCTCCGTCATCAGTCTCCGTAAATGCACCAATATTCTCTTTTTTTTTTTATATAAATAACTACGAGGAAGAAGTATAACTAACCCTAACCCTAAGCAGAAGAAGAAGGAGGAGGAAGAGGAGCGGGAGAGAGGGAGAACAAGTAACTTTCTTTTTCTAATAAGAAATGACATTACAATCTTTATATTGCTCAAAGCTAATCATTAAACTCTAAACAGACCCATAAAAAGGAATATGAATCCGCGCTCCTTTTTCCCTGACTTTTTATATAATAACCATTATCCATAAAAAAAATTATAAGAAGGCGCCCGAGACAGCGCCGGCCAAGGGAACCAGATTCCCGGCCGAGCTCTTTAACCAGCACGTGCCCCCATTATAGGACGTCCACGTAAAGGCCTTGCACCCAGTCACCGCCTTACACAGCTCACAGCAGCCGGAGGCCTGGCCCGCCGGCCGATTCGTGATGTCCGCGCCAAAATAATCGGCCCCGGCCACTAGATTCGGACAGACCGAAGATACCACCGTAGCGGAGCGGCAGGACGGACACGCGGCGCCGCTCTCCACCGCGCGGCTCTTCAACCAGCAGGTGCCGCCGTTATAGTCGCTCCAGGTGAAGGCCTGACATCCAGCCTGGGCCTTGCAATCTCCGCAGCAATCTTCAGCTCTTGTCCGCCTCGTGGAGGCAATGTCATTGCCAAAGAAATCTACATTTCGCAGCGTGGAGCATTGGCCAGAAGGTGGTGGTGGTGGTGGTGGTGGAGTGGGAGATACCGTTGGCGCTGGGGTCGGCGCGGGCGTAGGTGGAGGAGGAGAAGCTCCAAAAGTGCTAGAAACTGCACCTGGGACCGTGCGTCTTCCTGTCATTGCGGTCTTCAACCAGCAGGTGCCGCCGTTATAATTGGTCCAGGTGTAGCCCTTGCATCCTGAGCTCATGGCACAGTCGGCGCAACAAGCAGAGGCCTGAGACTGCTGCGTCGAGCGAAGATCATTGCCGAAATAATCAATGCCAATCTCTGCCGTGGAGCACTGTCCCGGATTTCTGCCAAAGAATCTATCGACAATTGCCTTCCATTCTGTCTGAGAATAATAGAGCTTGGAGTCTCCCAGACACGCGCCAACGGTGCCCATTTGCTTACCGCGGCTCCGGATAAGCGGGATAAAGTCATTGGCAGCTTCTACGGAGGAGAGATATGTATCATGTTGGAGAAAAATGCTATTTCCTGGGTCTCCAAGAGCTTTTGCATAGACATCGACGACGTGTTGCCGATTTCCCAGATTCTCAGGTCTCCAGTCATTGGTATCTGCAGCGTCAGAGCTCCAGTGGATCACTCTGAGGCCCAGACTCTCAAGAGTGGCAATAGTTGCATCGCCGCAAGAGCCATACGGGCAGCGGAAGAAGCGCGGGCGCTTGTTCTCTCCCAAAATGGAGACAATCTTATCAGAGTTCCGGATGATTTCATCGGCAATCTGATCTCTAGAAAGCGTCTCCAGATCTGCGTGAGAGTAGGTATGCATGGCAATGTGATGCCCGTCTGCGTCCATTTGTCTGAGAGTCTGAGCTGCAGATGCAGATTCCAGCATATTCCCGACGGTGAAGAATGTTAACTTAGCGTTTTGATTCTTGAGAATTGTCAGAAGCGTTGGCACGAATTCTGAAGGTCCGTCATCGTACGTTGGGGCGATGAAATTACTGAGGGAACAGTGGTCAATTCTGGCGCCATCGGCGGAGGAG
Source organism: Hyphochytrium catenoides (assembly GCA_900088475.1). NCBI lineage: Eukaryota > Hyphochytriomycetes > Hyphochytriales > Hyphochytriaceae > Hyphochytrium > Hyphochytrium catenoides. The sequence continues at coordinate 15,342 of FLMG01003832.1, forward strand.
AGGAAAGAGAAAGAAGAGAAAGAGAGAGAGAGAACGGCTGCGGCAGTGCTGGGGAACTTCATTGTCCTTTTCTTTGGGAGGAAAGAGAGAGAGAGAGAGAGAGGGAGTGTTGGCTAGGGGTTTTCCTTTTATAAAAAAAGTAGAGAGAGAGAGAAAATCTTCTCTTCTGGGATAGCGGGAAATGTTTGGAATGAGTGTTGAAGAGAGTGGGTGAGCGAGAGAGGAAAGGGGACCACGAGAGCTGAAAGTGAGACCAAACCACTTCTTGAAGGGAAAGAAGAGGGAGTGGAGGAAGGAGAGAGAGAGACAGAGAGAAAGAGAGAGAGAGAGAGAGCCAGTTGCTAGATCTGTAGGTACCTGGCCCCATCTGTGTACCTACACTAGCTGGAGAGATCAAGGGGCCACAGAAAGAGATGAGAGACAGAGAGAGAGAACGAGAGAGAGAACGAGAGAGAGAGAGAACGAGAGAGTGAGAGAGAGAGAGGAGAAAGAGGAAGGAGAACGATATCAAGGCACAGGCCATCAATATTAGCGATTAGTAGACAATATAGGGCCTTAGTGAGAGAAAGAGAAACCTGGCTAAGACGGGATAGAAAACGTATGGGAGAGAGATAGACAGAAAGGGAACAAGAGGAAGAGAGAAAGAGAGAGAGAGAGAGAGCAAAAAAGCGACTAGGGGAAGAACGAAGAAGAATCATCCAAGACTGTTTACTTATGATGTGGTCGCCATTTCTCTGCTCCGGCCCTCGGATATTTTGCTTCAACACTGTTCTGATGAGTCTGATGTGCATCCCAAGAGAGAGAAGAGACATAACCAATATGATGAACCACCATAATGTCTCTTGGGTGAGAGAGAGAGAGAGAGAGAGAGAGAGAGCATTGAGCGGGTACAGAGAGGAGAGAGAGAGAAAGAGAGAGAGAAAGTGGAAGACCGGAGAGGAAAAAGTGAGAGATACAAAACCTCGTTTGGACGGCTGACGCACCCGAGTATCTGATAAAGAACACAGAGACAAAGGGAGAGAGACCAAGCGAATGAGAGTGAGAGAGTGAGAGAAAGAGGGAGAGAGAGAGACAGTGAGAGAGAGAGAGAGAGAGAAACATTGTTATCCGACCACGACATCTAGGAAAAAATGTTGGAGAGCCAGACCCCGCCTGGTCTTTTTGTTTCTTTTCCTTTGTGATTTTCTTAGGAACAGCTGCCTACTCTCTCTCCTTTCCTTCCATTCGGATCCGTTCTCGTTCTCTCTCTCTTGTTCTGTCTCTCTCTCTCTTCCCCTTTTTATCGGTTTTCCCCTCTCTCTTTCACTCTGTCTCCCTCTCTAGTGACGCTTTCTCAGACCTCCAGGTCTCTCTCTCTTTTTGGGCCACGCACCCCACTGATCTCAATAAATCTAGTCTCATCTCTTTATTAGTGTTTTGCCTATGCTTCGAGCACTCTGTCTCGGCGGCCTGGCCCCTTCCTCTCTTGTCGTCCCTCTTTTACCAAAGGGGAGTTTCAACAATATATCTCTTCCCTTGTGTCACTTTTGAATCAGTAGCTTGAACTCACTCTGTCTAAGGATTGAGCAGACCCCATACATTTTCTTACATCATATCTCCTTTGCTTTGACCTCTTATAATGACAGATTTATCTCACTCTACCTCGCAGTCTCTCTGTCTTGCAGTGTCGTAGGACTTTTGGTTAATATTTGGCTATGTTTTGCAGTATAAAAGGCAATCCCAATCTTTGTGACAAAGTTAAGCTAAGAAAGAGCGAAATGTTATCGGACGCAAGAGAGTTAATATCGGTTCTGAGTCAATGAACACAATTGTTTACTAGAAGCATTTCTAAATTCGCCTATCTTTTGGTTCAGCTTCGTATTACGAATCGTGTTTTGGGGCCAAAAGTTCTGTGCTTGCAACTGACCCCTTCTGGACACAGACTGGTCAGAATTAGTTTCAATAGAAGCCAAAAATATATTTCCACCTTCCTTTTCCAGCTTCGGTTGGTCGATCCTACGCAAAGAAACTTTCAAGCTAATTTTGAACGCTGAATTCTATCAACCATTTATTTTATAATAAATTACAACGATGATTCTTTTTTGGCTGGGCAAGGGTTTTGGCAATCAGCAATCAGGAGCAGGGGATGTGCAAATTGAGCTGAGCTGAATAAACAAACAAAACGTGGAGCAGTGTTCTAATAACCATCATCATAAAATAGACCTTCTACATTTGTAAAACCCTCTTTTACTAATAAAACTTATCTAATTTCGGACAGTTCAGTAGCCGGACCCTACAGGCTGATCTGGTCTAGAGTTTGTACTTTCCTTCTATCTGTGATAGTTTTGTCAATACTTTCTAAAAATTAATCAAGCTGAAAACCTTGCATAGACCCCTAATTTGGTATGCTCTATCGATTATTCACGAAGGCACTTCGTTCTGTTTTGGCTTCCTTCCAGGTGATCTCGAAAGTTTCATTTTTTGAATCTTTCAAAGCTTTCATCCTGAGAGGTTGGAATTATGAACTTTGACAAAGTGCCCTCGTCAATCGCTTTTCCCCAAGGAGATTTGCCACTACTGTATGCCGAGTTCCATTTCGTTAGCTGCATTTTTGGGAAAGATAGAGGTGATAAGG
>FLMG01003832.1:21585-33965 GCA_900088475.1 Hyphochytrium catenoides
AGAGAGAGAGAGAGAGAGAGAGAGAGAGAGCAGAGGATGAGAAGATAGGAAAGCACCCTCAGAGATCCTATCTTCTTTCATCCTCCACCTCAGTCAGAAAGCCCCGTTCCTCTTATCGAGACCACGAGCTTAGAGCCACAACTCCTACCACTTGCTACCCTTTCCTGTCGGGCGGCCAAGGGCATAGATTGGCCTTTGATGCTACGACTCAGAAGAAGAAGAAGAGAGAGAGAAGAAGAAGAAGTAAATAAATGGAGGGAGGAGAAGAAGGAGAAGAAGAAGAGAGAGAAGAAGAGGAAGAAGACGAGACAAGAAAACGCTCTTTTATAACGCCTTGGTCGTCTCGTCCTCCTCCGCTCGATCTGCTCCACGCTTTTCATCAATGAAAGGAAGAGTCAGAGCTGATCACCTCAGTGATAATAATAAGAGGGAGAGAAGAAGGAAGAGGCGGCAAGCCAGAGAAGAAAGAAAGGTGCCAGCAGCTGCTCAAGAAGAGGAACACGCTTCAAAATCTGAAAGCGCATCTTTTTCCCATGAACCGCCATAGAGATTCTACCACTGTTTTTACAAAGAAGACAGGAAAAACTGTACGATGACCAAGAAGAAGAGGAACAAGAGCGACAACTCGTCGTAGGCCAGAAAGAGAAAGAGAAAATAGAGGAGGGAAGAAAGCAGCGTGGCCGCCGAGAGATGATGATCAACAAGAAGCCGGAGCTGCGGGAAGAACTAGTAGACTACTGCTCCGTATAAAGAGGAATCATAGCACCTACAACGACTAACAAAGGAAGAAGTAAACAAGAGAAAAAGCAAGAAGAAGCAGCAGCAGCAGGAGGAGAAGAAGAAGATGATGATGAAAGAGGAAAGAGAGAACGAAGAAGAAGAGGAGACAAGAAAAGCGCTAACAACGCCTTCGTCTTCCTCGTCGATCTCCTCAGCGATAAGAATAAGGGAAGAGAAGAAGAAGGAAGAGAAGATGAACCATCAGCCACAATGCCATCACCATCCAAGCTCGACCGCCGCAGCAGCAAGAAAACAAGCAAGAGAACGGTTCCAGCAGCTGCGCAAGAGGAGAACTCTTCAAATCTCTCTGAAGCGCATGTTCTTCATGATGAATCCCATAGAAAACTCTCGTGTGAAGGCGTAAAGCCTTGGCCAAGCAAGACCAACCAATTGACCAAGATGCCGAGAAGCATCATCGTCAAGAAGAGCAGCGCGGTCACACTGAAGCTTCAACAAGAAGATGATGTCTCACACAAGCAACAACGAACGCCCGGCATGGCTTCCTTCTCTCCAAACGACTCACAAACGAGCGCGACAAACTGCAGCGCTACAGCCTTATAAAGAGCCTTTCTCTTTGCTTCTCTCGCGACGGTTGAGCTTGTTGTTGGTGAGGACATGGCTGCTGCTGCCGTCCTCCTTCTTCTTCTCCGCTTATCATTTACTGAGGAAATCAACTATGACTCTTCTTTTTTTTTACACTGATGAGAAGCATGGAGCAGATTGAGCTGACGAGGAAGAGCCCAAGGCTTTTATAGGCTTTTCTTTTCTCATCTTTCTTCCTCTTTATTTCTTTCTCTTTTCCTTCTTCATCCTCTCTCTTTTCCTTCTTCATCCTCTCTTCTTCTTCTTCCTTCCTCTTATTTCTTTCTCTTTTCCTCCTTCATCTTTTCTCTTCTTCCTTCCTCTTCTTCCTTTCTCTTTTCCTCCTTCATCCTCTCTCTTCTTCTTCCTCTATTTCTTCTCTATTCCTTCTTCATCTTCTCTCTTCTTCCTTCCTCTTCTTCCTTTCTCTGTTCCTTCTTCATCTTGTCTCTTCTTCCTTCCTCTTATTTCTATCTCTTTTCCTCCTTCATCCTCTCTCTTCTTCCTTCCTCTTCTTCCTTTTTTTCTCTGTTCCTCCTTCATCTCCTCTCTTCTTCTTCCTCTTATTTCTTTCTCTTGTCCTCCTTCCTCTTCTCTCTTCTTCCTTCCTCTTCTTCCTTTCTCTTTTCCTTCTTCATCTTGTCTCTTCTTCCTTCCTCTTATTTCTTTCTCTTTTCCTCCTTCATCCTCTCTCTTCTTCCTTCCTCTTCTTCCTTTCTCTTTTCCTTCTTCATCTTGTCTCTTCTTCTTCCTCTTATTTCTTTCCTTTTCCTCCTTCATCTTCTCTCTTCTTCTTCCCCTTATTTCTTTCTCTTTTTCTCCTTCATCCTCTCTCTTCTTCTTCCTCTTATTTCTTTCTCTTTTCCTTCTTCATCCTCTCTCTCTTCTCCTTCCTCTTATTTCTTTCTCTTTTCCTTCTTCATCTCCTCTCTTCTTCTTCCTCTCTTTCTTTCTCTTTTCCTCGTTCATCATCTCTCTTCTTCTTCCTCTTATTTCTTTCTCTTTTCCTCCTTCATCTTCTCTCTTCTTCTTCCTCTCTTTCTTTCTCTTTTCCTCGTTCATCATCTCTCTTCTTCTTCCTCTTATTTCTTTCTCTTTTCCTCCTTTATCTTCTCTCTTCTTCCTTCCTCTTCTTCCTTTCTCTGTTCCTTCTTCATCTTCTTCCTCTTATTTTTTTTCTCTTCTTCTTCGTCTTCATCCTCAATAGTAGGATAGAGTTAAAGGCAAAATTAACTAGCTTCTTTTACTTCTAAGAAAAACCTCATAGAACGCCGTCATCAGCAATTTTTTTTTGATGGCAGGGCAAAGTTTACACCTTTTCTTTCTCTCTCTGTTTTTTGTGCATTAATTTGAGTGTTTTTTATTGTGTTTTTGTAGGATTTTTATTACTCAGTAGTAAGATAGTCTAAAAAGACACATAAACAGCCAATAAACAAGGGAAAGCGAAGCAGAGAGCAACAATGAAGAAAGAAAGAAAAAAAGGGAGAGAGAGAGACAGAGAGAGAGAGAAAGAGAGAGAATATGGCAATGGAGGAAGGATGAGATGAATAGAGCATAAGATAAGACAGGGGAATGGAGAAGGAAGACAGAAATAAAACGGCCAAGGAAGAGAGACACCAGGAGAAAGAAGAAACGGAAGAGAGAGAAAGAGGGAGAGTAAAAGAAAGAAAATAGAACAGAGCAGAGAAGTGAAAAATAATAAGGGAAGAAGACAGAGAACAGAGAAGAAGGAAGAGATCAATAAAGAATAAGGGAGAAAGAGAGACAGAAGAGAACTTAAGAAAGAGGGGAAGAAGGAAAACTGAAAAGAGAACTATCACTGGAGAAGCAGTGACTGAGAAAGAGAGGTGACGACAATGCATCAACGGTGAGACTGCGAAAAAAGAGAGAGAGAGGAGGAAAAAAAGAGGAGAGAGAGCAAGAGCAAGGAAAAGTGAAGGCGTGGCTTTATTAACATTTTGTTGGGGGAGAGGGAGAGAAACAGCGGAAAACAGAAAGAAAGAAAGAAGAGAGAAACAATAGAAGCAGCGGCATCATCCAAAGCAGGACAGACTGGAGATATCAAAAAGCTTTCAGTCTCATGACAGAGGAAGGAGAGAGAAGAAACTTATTAGAATTAGGTGTTTAGGTGCGTGAGAGAGAGAGAGAGAGAAAGAGAGAGGGAGAAAGAGAGAGAGAAAGACAGAGAGAGAGAAATAGGGAATATGTGTTGTTCCCTCTCCTGTTATTTTGTATGGACTCGCTATTACCCTCGCGTGGAGAGAGGGAGAGAGGAAGAAGGAAGAGAAAGAGAGGAAGAGAGCGACACAGGCTTTCCTCTTCTCACTTGTGGATCCTTGCAAGATTTTCTCGCTTACTCATTGTTGTTCTAGAGGCGGAGAGAGAGAGGAGACGGAGGCGGAGAATGGAAGAGAGCCGTCATCTCTCTCTCTTCATCATAATATCGAGATTCTATGCGTAGTCCCCCAGGTTCAGCGGGAGAAAAGAAAGAGAAAGAAGAGGGAGAGAGAATGGCGTCTACCGACGCAGACAGGTCTGAATGTAGGCAATAGTGGTTCCGACCACAGATCTGCCAGGAGAAAGAGAGAAAAAGAAGGAAAGAGAGAGAGAGAGAGAGAGAGAGAGAGAGGAAAAAGTAAAGAGGTAAAGAGGAGGGGAGAGAAGGAGAAAGAGAAGGGCGGAGATGGGAAGGAAAGAGTTAGTTGAGCAAGACAACGAGGGGAGAAGAAGGCAAGGGGAAGACGAGAGAGAGAAAGAGAGAGAGCGGGGGAGCAAGAGAGAGCAAAGGGATAAAAGAAAAGGAGAAAGCAGAGAGGAGGAAAGAGAAGAAAGAGAGGAACAGAGAAAGAAGAGACCAATACAGAGAAGGAGAGAATGGCACCTCTTAGGTTCGGCGAAATCGGGCAACGAGAGACAAAAAGTGGGACACGAATACAGACAGACGGAGAGAGAGAGAGAGAGAGAGAGAAACTTGGACAGGGTAGCTAGAGAACAAGAGAGAGAGAGAGCGAGCGAGAGCGGGGAAGACAGAGAGAGAGAAAGTAGGAGAGCAGCGAGAGAGACGAAGCAGGTTGCTCTGACCTCAACCAGAATAGAGAACATCGGTGTACCGGCTCTTTCTAGAGGAACATCTGGGTGAGCATCACGCTCCTCTCTTTTTTCCTCTCTCTCTTTCTTTTTCTCTCTCAGTCCTCCTAGCAACTCTCTCAGCTGTGGATGGGAGAGAATGTCTTGCAAGGAAGAGAGAGGGAGAGAGGCGAGAAGAGAGATTCCTCTCTCTATCACCGACCGCGCGGCCCTTATATCTCCCGCCACCGAGAGCTCATCCACAACGAGTATCTGGAAGAGAGAGACAGAGAGAGAGAGAGAGGCCCAGCGAAAGAGAGAAGAAGAGAGAAAAGTCAGTGAGGAGTCGGAAGAGGGTGAAAGAGAGAGGCGATTCAACGCGGCAAGTGAGAAGCGGAGAAACGCAAGAGAGATAGAGAGAGAACAAGAGAGAGAGAGAGGGAAGGAGAAAGAGAATAATAGGCCTTTCCTCGGCAAAAGCGTCCTGAGAGACAAGTGTGCAGAAGAGAAAAGAAGTAAAGGTTGGAAAGCTCGAGGAAAGAGAAAAAACAGTAAAAAGAGGAGCTTTTTTTTTGCTCTTAGCTTTCTCTCTCTCTCTTCCTTTCACTCCTCTCATAGTCTGTCTCTTTCTCATTGTACTTCCCTGTCTTTCCTCTCTCTCTCCCTCTCTCTTGCAGATTCTCGTTGTGGATGAGCTACACTCTCTCTCTCTCTCTTACCTCTGGCTTGTAGTTCCTGACTGCTTCCTCTATCACTCTTTCTTGTTCCTCCCTTTTGCCCACTTGCAATCTCCGAGAGAGAGAGAGAGAAGAGTGAGGAAGATCTCCGTCTCCTCCCAGCTCGTTAAATGTGTCAACCACTACGACCGAAGGGGAAGAGAGAGAGCTGAGAGAGGAAGCGAAGGCTCGTAGTAGAGTTGTCTTTCCTAAAAAGGGGCGAAAGCGAGAGGGAGAGAGAGATTCATGGGATGAGACCAGAAGAGCGACTATAGCTTGGTATAGAAAGAAGAGAAGACAAAAGAGAGAGAGAGAGAGAGAGAGAGATGGGTAGGTAGATAGATAGATAAAGAGAATGGAAGAGAGAAGAGCCGATGATAGAGGGAAAACAATCAAGGAAAGAGACTTCCGAGAGAGAGAAACTTAGGTCTCGATAGATGCACGATGTAGTTGTGGGGAGGAAAAAGAAGGGAGGAGATAGAAGGGATCAGAGAGAGAGAGAGAAGAGTCCGGCAAGAGAAAGAGAGACTGGTTGGCCAGAAAAAGAAACAAGGAAAAGACGAGGGAAAGAGAGAGGTCCGCGGAGAAAAGACAGAGTGAGAAAGAGATCCGATGCCAACGGTACACAGAGTCAGACCATATTTAGAGAGAGAGAGAGAGAGGAGAAGCAGGGCCGAAGAGAGAGGGAGAAAGAGGTGTTCAGATAGAGAATGGGATATGGGTCAAGAGAGTAATGGACATTTAGAGAGACGCACAAACGATGAGCTATGGACAGAGCCAGAGAGAGCAGAACGAGTAAAGGAGAAGAGAGAGAGAGTAAAAGGGAGAGAGAGAAAGAGAGAGAAAAGAAGTATTCTCCTTACCAACTCCCTTCGGTCCCACCACTAGCACAGAAAGCCTACTTCCTCTTCCTCCGCCGCTTCCTCTCTCTCTCTCTGTCCGTAGACAGGAAATGACGTCCCTTAACAGCTCCTCCACCCCGAAGATGTGCCGCCCCACCGAGAGAGAGACGCCCAAGACTTTCTCTCTCCCTCGAGAGAGAAGGAACGAGAGACGATGCAGTGTTCTCGCTATTCCTAAGCGATTGTCAGAGGGAAGAAAGTCGAGCAACTTTCTCTTTCTCTTTCCTCTCTCTTCTCCTCCTCCTCCGTCTCGAGCGAAAGACGAGGTGCTTGTAGTAGGAGGGTAAGAAGGAGGCGGACTGTGTGGGGAAGACTCTCTTCCTCTGTCTTTCTCTCTCTCTTTCCCCTCTTCTCCTCCTACCGTGTCTGCTCTTGAAGAAGAAGACAGAGAGACAAGAGGGGAAGAGTGGCCGCTCATTGGACTTGTCTTTCTCTCTTCTGCCTCTCTCTCTCTCGTTACGCCTGATCCACGTGCCGTTCTTCCTTGTCGGTAGGAGAGAATCTTTTCTGCTCTCTCTCTTATTTTCTCTTTCCTGCTCTCGGAAGGGAGAGAGACCTCCCGGGTGTAGTGCGCTTCAAAGTACCGCAAGAACCCATCAAACGCCCTAGCGCTGGAAAGGTTAGAGGCCGTTACCGCCTCTATCCGCCTTCCATCTCTAAATATAACTATGGGGTTTCTTCCCAATTCATAGATAATCTCCGTTACCGGCTCTCTCTGGCTGTGAGCTCGGAGGGTGGCCACGATAGAAGACTGAAGCTCCGAAGGAAAGAACTGAAGAGAAGAGAGAAGAGCTTCTTCATCATCTTGTTCTGGAAAAGGGAGAGAGACAATCCTTCTTTTCTCTTGCTCTCTTTCTTCTTTCCTGTCCTGATCTGTGCCTGCGGTGTTCTCTCCCTTGCTCCCACTTTCTTCCATCTGCAGTGCTGTCTTCTTCCTTTTCTCTTCATGCTCTTCCTCATGATGAGGCTTGCAAGTTGTCTCTTCTTCTTCTTGTTCTCTCTCTTTTGTCTCTGGTTGGAGAGAGGAAGGGAGGCCGCAGGAGGGACGAGAGGGAGAGTAGCACTCAGTCGGTCCTTCTCTCTTAACGATTCTCTCCGTTTCAGAGAAGACGGCAGAAGAGGAGAGAGAAGCCTTCTCTCGGTTTTTCTTCTCGCTCTCTGTTCCTTCTCTCCTATTGTCTTGTTCCTCTACCTTCACAGTCGAAGGAGGGATAAACTGGTACTCTGGCACGTAGATGTCCGGAAGAGAGAGAGAGGACATCGAAGAAGAGAGTGGTTCTTCCCCATTTCTGCTGAGCCTTGAAAAACTAAGGCGAAGGGGAACATTGTAAGGAGGAAAGACTCCTTCTTCTCTCCGTCTCTCTGCTTCTCTCCTCCTTCGTCTCTCTTCCTCTTCCTCTTCAAACCCTTCCTCAACGCTTTGTCTCTCTTCTTCTTCTTCTCTTTCTGTCCCTCGCCTAACGCCTTCTCTACTGGTTTGTTCTAAATATCTATCCGTCCATGAGGACGTGGAAGAGGCATCTTCCTGTTTCCAGCTTATTTCCAAGAGTTCTTTCAGGTCAAAAAGAGGAGACACTTCATAGGCCGCATACTCTGCAAGCCTACACTTGTTCATTAGGATCACCTTGACGAGAGAGAGAGAGAGAGAGAGAGAGGGAGAGGGAGGAGTTAGCTCATTACAGTCTAGGGTGTCCTGCTACTTCTAGAGGAGAGCATCATTGGCCAGATCGAAAGAGAGTGATAGAAAGAGAGAAAGATTACCTCTACATTGAGAAAGTATGAAACGGAAGGGAGAGTGAAAAGAGGAAGTTCAGAGAAGAGAGAGATACGCGGTGGCCGCTACTAGCCAATAAAAGCTACCGGACCGAAAGAGAGAGAGACCAAACCCAACTACTATCTGTGCCTGTCACCAGTTCCTCTCTCTCTCTCTCTCTTTTCGCTATCACCTTTTTTCTCTTCTAGCTCTCCTCCCCCCAATGTTAGCAGAGGAAATGGAAAAACGAGAAAGATGGAGAGGAGACAGAAGAGAGAGAAAGTCTCACCTGCCGCCACTTTTTTGCTGGTTGGCGGCGCAGCAGACGCTGGAAATCCGTTAATATCTTTTCCCAGAGAGAGCGAAGAGGATGAGGAGGAAGATTCACAAGGTGCAGCAGCTCATCGAGAGGAATAGAGGAGAATGTCCTTTCTCTCTCTTGTGCAGATTCCTCTTCTCCCTCTTTCTTGGTTACAAAGGGAGAGTAAGGTTCCGTCCTCCTAACCTCGTCTTCTGCTATTATCTCACTCTCTGCTGTTCTGGCTGGAGCTGAAAACTCTTCTGTGTCTCTTCTCTTCTCCTCCGTTTGGGAGAGAGCTTGATGCGTTTTCAAAGAGAGGCTTTTCCCTTCTCCCTCTTCATCTAGCTCCATAGACTCAGGAGATTGTGGGACTCGCTCTTGCTCTTCTCTTTCTTTATCCTCTTGAGAGGGAAAAACTCTGTCACCTTCTCCCTTTACGGAGGAGAGAGGAGAGAAATGCTCGTCTGTCCTTCTTTCTCTCTGATCTTCTTCTTCTTCTCTCCACTGCGCGGCTTCTAGAAGGTTCTTCTCTTCTTCCTGTCTCAGCAGCTGATGATAGACTTCCATGGTGTCAAAGACCGTTTCCGGCTTTATCTTCCACTTTCTCTCCAAAAGGCCCGCGACTCTCTCTCTCTCGTGGACGACTTTCTCCACTTCTGGATCTTCAAACACCTGCTTTAGCACAGAAACATAGAGCATTTCTTCCTTACCTAGGGGTTCTGAGAGATCCAACAGGTAGACTCTCTCTTCTTCCACGAAAGGAGAAGGTCCTACCAGAAGAGAGAGAAGAGAGAAACATATACCCGTTCCTCTTCTCTCTCTCTCTCCTTCGTCATCCATGACGATTTCTTCTATGTTCAGCGCTATCTCTTTGCACGTAGTTACATGCTTTGTGAACTCTTCTCTCCAAGTCTCTCTCCCACCAGGGAGGAGAAGGGTAACGCGGAGAGAGCGTTGCACTTTGTTTTTCACAGTGTGAATATAAAGAACCGGATCCCAGAAGGAACATTCTTCTTCTTCTTTCTCTCCCCATATTTCGCCCTCTCCTGTCTCTCTGATTCCTTCTCCTCTTCTCTTTCTTTTTGTCTTTGTGGGATCTTGAGTAAGGGAAACTTCTTTTTCTTCATCTTCGTCCTCTTCTTCGAGTTCCATGTCACTTCTCCTCTCTCTCTCTTTCCTTTCTCCCTGCTGCTCTTCATGGGGAAACTCGTCCACCTTTTCGCCTTTCTTAGACAGTTCCTCCTGAAGAGAAGTGAGGAATGTCATGGAAGACGGAAGAGAAGTTTCTGTTGATGAAACGAGAGAGAGAGAAGGTGGCTCCTGGCCAAGAGATGACGGGGGTTTTGCCTTCTTTCCGTCCTGGGAAGAAGAGACAGAGACCCGCTCTTTGCTTTCTTCTTTCTTTCTCGTTCCTGCTCCCTCCAAGTCAGCGTCTCTCTCTTTCTCTTCACCCACGTGCTTGGGCTTTCCTTCTTCTTTCTTTATGAGAGCTTTATTCCTCTCACTCCCTGCCTCCTCTGTCCCTCCAGTCTGCGGTTTCTCTTCATCTTTCTGGGCAGCGAGAGGTTGAGAAGAGGTCTTCTGTTTTTTCTTGGAAGGCGCTTCTTCTTTGGTGCTGTCTTCGGGAGAGAGAGAAGAGCTCTCACCCTTCTCCTTCTTGGGGAGTTGGGATTTAGAAGAGGTCGCAATGTTCCCTTCTCGCTTTCTATAGTCTCTCTCTCTGTCTCTTTCTTTGCGCATTTCTTCTTCCGGAAAACGGGGCCTCCGTTGGTTTTCTCTAACAAGCCTTCCCTTTTCTTCATCTTCTTTCTCCACATAGTGATGCACTTTCCTGTAGCTTTTGTTAGGACTGGAAGAGCAAGGGAAGACTGCTCTTCTTCTCTCTTCTCCTCTCTCTTCTTCCACATAGTGTTCCACTTTTCTATAAGGTTTGGTGGGACTTCCATATCCTGCTCTCTCAATATCTTCTACCACCCTTCTGAAAGAAGAGGGAGGAGCCCTTGTTGGGGCAAGAGAGAGAGACGAAGAAGAAAGGGATGAGACCTCTCTCTCCCGCGTCGAGGCAGAAAGACGGACGATGAGGTTGCTCCCTTTCCTCGGAGGCGGAAGTAGAGATGTTTTTGAGGGAGAGAAAGTAGAAGAGACGATGAGGCTTTCGTCTTTTTCCTCTCTCTCTTCTTCTCCCCTATCGCGTTTGTTCAGCTTCTCATTCCATCGCAATTTCTGTCTTCTCTTTCCGGAGAGACGGATCTTTCTCTCTTCTCCTTCTCCTTCGACAAAGAAGCCCGCGAAGTCGGAATTTTTAAATGTTTCCGCATAGATGGGATCCGAATATACGGTTTGAATCCGTTCCATGACCCGCGAGAGAGGGAGCTCTAAGGCTTGAGGCGACTCAACCACGATTAATCCGGTTACGAAAGCGTCAACTTTCTCCAAAATCTGCCTGTGATAGGCTGACATATCTGGAACCCGATGAGAGAGATCTGGAATAAGCCGTGCTCGAGGGATAGTGTGAGAGAAAGAGCGAGAGAGAGAAAGAGAGGATGCTGAAGAAAGCCGCGGAAGAGGAAGTCTCTCTTCTCCCGGTCTTTTCCAGGTCTCTCCTCTCTCTCTCTCTTCTTCTCTCTCTCGCCTGTAGGAGCTTCCACCGCGATAACTAGAGGAAGAAGAAGGAGAAGAGAACCGCGGAGGAGAGAAAGAGGATCGCGATCTTTTAAGAGAGGGACGGAGAGAAGTAGAAGAAGAAGAGAGAGAAGAAGAAGAATGGCCGCGATAGGAGTAGCTAGATCCTCTTTCTTCTCCTCCTCTATAAGAGTAATTAGAAGAGGAAGAGGTCTCTCCTCGGAAAGATGAAGAAAAAGAGAGAGGACGACGGTAGGAAGAATAAGAGTTCGAGGAGAGAGAAGAAGAAGGGAGAGACGGAGGGACGGAAGAAGAGAAATCCGTCCTTCTTCCCTTTTCGGCTCGAGCCGTCTTCAAAGGCTTGTAATACGTGTCCGAGGGAATCTGAGAGGAAGAAGAAGAAGGGAGTTGCACGCGTAGTTCTCTTCCAAAATGATCGACGTCTCTCTTCTTTTTCTTATCGACCGTTGTGTGTGTCTCTCTGTTGTTATCTCTCGTGACGGTGGGAGACGTTCTGCGCAAAGGAGAGAAAGGACGAACCGTGAAGCAGAGGAGAGAGAGAAGAGAGATTAGAACAGACTGAGAGAGACGGCGAGAGAGAAGAGAAAGAGACGCCAAGAGAGAGAGAGAGAGAAGAACGAGAGAAGAGAAACCTGGAGAGACGTATGTAGAGGGAGAATGAGAGCTATAGCCAGAGAGAGAAAGGGAAAGAGACTAACCTTGTCGATATGAGAGATTCTTTCTCTCTTCCGCCACCGGCAGAGGTGGTGGACATTGTTGTTCCCTTGTTATCTCTCTCTTTGAGAGAGTTTGTCTCTTTCTCTCTTTCTTGCGTTCTCTCTTCTTTTCCTCCCGTGTTCGCAGTAGCTTCTTCGCTCATCTCTCTCTTGCCCTCCTATTCTCACAAGTATAGGAGACGTAGAAGGAAACGCGAAAGAGAGAACGAGAGAGAGGCAGGAAGAGAAAACGAGAGAGAAGCAGAAAGAGAGATGTTCACGTTTCTCTCTCTCTCGTTCTCGCTCTCTCTCTTTATCGGAAGAGAAGATAGAGACGACAAGAGATAGGAGCGAGAGACAAAGGAGCAAAGAGAGAGCCTACAGTAACAGAAGCTCGCAATGAAAGAGAGAGGGAAGAGAAGAAGTCTCTTTCTCCTCTCTCTTCATGCCTGAAAGACAAGCAGCAAACCAAATAAACGTTAGTAAGGATAAAGAGAAGAGAGAGAAAGAGGATTAAAGAGAGAGACACAGGAGAAAACCCTGGGAGATCCTGGACAGCAACAATACACAATGAGAGGAGAGACAGAGAGAGAGAGAGAGAGAAGAAAAAGAGAGAGAGCACGCAAGAGAGACAGAGATGGGGACAAGGGAGAGAGAGGAACGAAGAGAGAGACAGACAGAACAGGACAGCGAGAGAGGGTTTCATTGCTAACCTTCAGGTAACACGCGACATTGTTTACTTGTATATGCACATAAAGCAGTGGGAGCAACGCGCGCGCGAAAGAGAGAGAGAACGAGAGAGAGTGAAAGAAAAGAGAGAGAGAGAGAGAGAGACAGACAGACAGAAAGAAAAGAACCGCAGTGAAAGGGAGAAAGATACTTCAAAAAGCACCGCAAGGCCGCGATCTATCAGAAGTTTATAATAGTGAGCTGCCAGAGATA
>FLMG01003832.1:43759-60510 GCA_900088475.1 Hyphochytrium catenoides
CTCCTTATTTTGCAATCCACTGCAGACCCACCCGCTCTTGGTGGCCCTCCTTTACCTGGATCTACATCTGGGTCTTCCGATAACCAGCTAACCTTTGAGACCCATGTTAAAAATGTCTTTACCCAGGTCTAAGTTGAAAGATTCCTAAAAGCTATAGAAGATTCAGTGCGTAGGGGACGTAGCACTAGATTGTGAAAGATTCTACTTTGTGTAATAGACGGCAACATCAAAGGTTTCAATATGGGTTCCTGCGTTACATTGTTCATAGAAGATGATCGGTATCAGAACATTTCCTGTCTCTCCTCTCTCTCTCTCGTCTCCCTTTCATCTTCCAGCCTCTCCTACTCCTATCTCTATTTCTTCCTCTCTCTCCCCCTTCCCTCAATGTCACCCTTCTCTTTCGTCTCTCTCTTTGTCTTGTTGTCTTGTTGTTCTCTCCCTCTCTCTTCTTTCTGCTCCCCTTATTATGCATGGGGTCTTTGTCCTAAAGGGAAGTGCACTCTCCCCCTTCCCTCAATATCACCAAATCTCCTTCTCTCTCGTCTCTTTGTCTTGTTGTTCTCTTTCTCTCTCTCTTCTTTCTGTTTCCTTATTATGCATGGGGTCTTTGTCCTATAAGCGAAGTGCAGAGGGAAGAGGAAGTCCGTCCGATCTCATCTCTTTGACATAGTCTTCACCATACAAGGTAGAAAGAAGAGAGAGACGCGTTTTGGCTTCTCCTCTCGTGTCATGCTTGGGCCATTGCTTCAGTAAAAAAGACTTAGAGAGCATGGGAGAGAGGAAGAAGCGGTGGAGAAAGGAAGAGAAAACGAAACGATGACTTCCTATTTATCAATCTGTAAGGATAATAACTAACTTCAGCTTCTTCTCTTTGCGAGTATCATGACATGACATGACAAGCAAGAGCCTTCTCTCTTTTCCTCTGTCTCTGAAAGTACTCGCAGAGAAGGCCTGAATATGTACGAGAAAGTGATGTAACGCAGAGAGGGAGAGAGAGAAGAACGAAGACAGTCTCCTGATCTCCATAAAACGAGGCTGGTTCCTTATTGCTTTGCGCCGCATTGGTTGCAAAAGACAACTCCAGGCATCACGGGCCCAGCGCCACAGTTTGCACAATTCTTTGCCGGCGCCTGCATTTGTTGCTGCGGCTGAGGAGGCTGCTGTTGGACAGGAACAGGTGGAGCATTGTACTGCTGAACTTGCTCTTGCGGAGGAAGAGGAACAGGAGGCTGTCCTCCTGCAGGGACGCCCGCCTCCATATAGTGATAGCCCTGCTCTCCTCCCTCAGGCGTGTACACAGGCGTTGCAACTCCTGCTCCATGTGTCTGCGCACCGGCAGCAGCGGAGAGAGAGGCCTTGTACATCTTATAGCCAGTCAAAAGTGCCGCAGCCAGCGCGGTGAAGGCCGTAAGAAAGCCAAAAGCAATGGCAGTGCGCATGACATCGCACTTAAATCCATAGGACTTTAGCACATCCTTACCATAACTCGATCCGCACGCACCATCGCCGTTGATATCCGCACCTGCGGCCACCGACGCTGTGATCAAAAGCATCAAAAAGATCGCACCATCAAACAGCAGTGCAAATCCAGGATGGATCTTGGGTACATTCATAACATTGAACGCTACAACCCATCCGGTCAGGAATACGAAGCAAATGACGCCCAGGGCTAACAGTCCGACAAGTGCACTGACTTCATCTTCAAAACCATAATCATTGGCCTTTTGAAACCCACTTCCTGCCGCTGTGGCGAAGGTGATGAGAGAGAAAAGAATGGCAATGCCATGAAGAATCAGATCGTCCGTAAGGGCAATCTTTCCTGCCATCTTTCCCGATAGAGAGAGAGAGAGAGAAGTATATTGGGTTTCTCTTTGACTAGTGGAACTTGGCGGGGAAGAGAGAGGATTTTAAGCACTGACAGAGAGAGAGAGAGGTGATGAGTCTTTCCTGCTTTCTTCACTTTGTCTGTAGGCTTGCGCACTTGGAAGCAAAAGCTTAAATGACAGACCGTGGAAAGAAAAGAGGAGGAGACAGAGAGAAGAAGAAAGAGATGGAAGAGAGGGAGACAGGCCACCACAGGGCACAGTCGTGGAAAGGAAGAGAGGAAGAGACAGAGCGTGGAAGGTAGGAGCATTGATGGAGACAAGCGACAAATGACACACATTCTTTATCTCTTGCGTCTCTTAGCACTTTCTTTTGGACCTGACTGGTCTGATGGCGTCTGTGTAGCTGGTGCTTCCTGAGATCTTTTCTGCATCCCTCCTCACCGCCACCTGACTCTTTCTCTCTCTCTCTCTCTCTCTCACTCAGCTTTCTCTCTGATCTCCCCCAGCTTGCTCTCTCTGTGTTGCTCTCTCTCTCAGGCTAGCTGTTTCCTGAGGCTAGCTGTTTCCTGAGTTGGCTCTAGAAAATTTAATGTGGATGGAGTCAGGATGGAGGGCTGATAGTGGTCAAGCGAGAGGGAGAGAAAAAGATTAGGAGAGAACAGAAAAGAGAGAAACTATAGAGTGGGGCGCACCATGACGAGATCAGGGCAAACAACATGGAGACATAGTCCAAAGACAAAAGAGAGAAGAAAAGGCCGTTCCCAAGTACCTGAGAAAGAGAGAAAAGATACAAGAGATAGGTATACAGACAGAGAGAGAGAAAGAGAGAGAGAGAGAGAGAGAGAGAGAGAGAAAGAGAGAGAGAGAAAGAGAGAGAGAGACAGCTCTGTCTCAGGGAAGGGTCGGATACAAGGTGCCACTCGCAGTTTTTGCAGCTGTCAAACCTGAGAACCCGTCTTTGAAGCTTTCAGAGACCTGAAAGATATCTTTTTAAGGCCTCTATGATAAGTCGTTATAAATTACTCCGTATATCTTTGAAATCATCTCTTGAAAGTAACCCATATTATCCGAATTCTGACGTCCTTGTTGGAATGATTTGACTCAAGGCTGACTCTGTGGCCTGACCCATTGTTGACCCATTACTGTTCTTAGCGTACTGATTGGTTATTCCACGGCACTGGGTAATATGGGTGTTATGGGTCGGATCGAACATAGCCGATTCTAATCGGTGCCACCTCTGGGGTTTGTGTTGTAATTGTGGACCCCCTCTCCTCCTGTTCCTTCTTTGGATTGTGGGTTGGGGGGACAGTGACAAGGGAACAACAGTACATACAACTTACTCCTGTCTGTGTCTCTCCATTATCTGTCTTGCTGACGCTGGGGGGATGTTAATGTTTGTTGTATTGGATCATGAAGATTCTTGTATCTCTTGGATGGCTCTGTCTTGTGTAATTCTTGTGCGGTTTTTTCCTGAACTGTTGGGGCCACATCTCTTTCACTCTGTCTCTTCTTGGTGGGGAAAAATTGCTATATTCTCTAACGTCTGATGGATTTCTTGCATCTCTGGCTGACTCTGTCTCGTGTCTGTTATTTATCAACTTCAACATTCCAGGTGGATTGTGGATCATGGCTCGTTGTGAAGGCCAAACAGAGAGGAGATCTGTCGAGACAGATAGAAAGCGAGATACATAATCAGGTGTATTAAAGAGGCAGAGTCATAGACAGAGTAAAACTACTTTCCAGAAGATTGAACAGAGAAAGAACAGGGACAACAAGGAAAAAACAGAGAGAAAGAGAGAGAGAAAGAGAGAGAGAGAGAAAGAGAGAGAGAAAAAGAGAGAGTATCCGCTCCATTTATTTGGTGGTAAATGAGGACGACGGAATGAGACAGAGAGAGAAAAGATATCCTAAGAAAGTGGGAGAGATGAGGCAAAAAGGCAGCAAAAGGAACAAGAGAAACAGACAAAACCAGGGAAGAAAGAGAGGAGAGAGAGAGAGACATCAAGAGACAGAGAGAGCTCAAGATTTCGACGACCAGGGTTCTCTTTATGTCGCGGTTTGAGAGCCTCGCCGCTTCAACTCTGCGGCGACACACACTTTCTCTTTCGAGGCAGCTTTCTCCACATAGTGTTGAGAGGAAGGGTGGCGGCGGAGAGAGAGAACAAGAGAGAGAGAGAGACGACACACACTTTCTCTTTCGAGGCAGATTTCTCCACATAGTGTTGAGAGGAAGGGTGGCGGCGGAGAGAGAGAACAAGAGAGAGAGAGAGACGACGCACACTTTCTCTTTCGAGGCAGCTTACTCCACATAGTGTTGAGAGGAAGGGTGGCGGCGCAGAGAGAGAGAGAACAAGAGAGAGAGAGAGTGAAAGAGAGAGAGAGAAAGAGAGAGAAAGAGAGAGAATCTCTTTCCACGCAGCTTCTATAGATATTTTGGTTAGCAATGAGATGGAGGAAGCTGCGGAGAGAAGAGGAGAGACATTAGAAGAGAGAGAGAGCAAAGAGAGAGAGAGAAGAAGAAGAGAGGGAGAGCAAGAGAGAGAGAGAGAGAAAAAAGCAGAGAATCTGTTGTCGTCGAGGCAGCTTTCTATAGATATGTGGCTAGTATGGAAAGAGGAGAGAGACATAACAAGAGAGAGAGAACGAGAGAGAGAAATAAGAGAGAGAGAGAACACAGAAGAGAGAGAGAGAGAAAGAGAGAGAACCAAAACATGCTTGATGGGATGGGGATAGGGAAGCATAATCCCTCGACAGCCTTGCATCGAGGAGAAGAGAAGGAGATGCGTGGCTGCCTGCTTTCTCTCTGACCAATGAAGAGAGTCCGTTCCGGCCAGAGATAGAGAGAGAGAGAGAGAGAGAAAGAGAGAGAGAGCACATAAGAAGGAGAGAGAGAGAGAGGATATAAGAGAGAGAGAGAGGATATACAAGAGAGAGAGTGAGAGAGAGAGCACGAGACAGAGAGCGAGAGAGAAGGAGGATTCGCTCTATGGGTTGCACAGAATAAAAAGGTTGCACGCGAGGTAGAGCCGTAGTCTCTCTTGCCCATCTGCTGCGTCAAAGCTTTGCATTCTTAGGCTTTATAGCACTTAACGAAGAGATGAGTTCACCAGTCTACGAGTGGCTCCCACGGAAGAGGAAAGAAGAGGAGATTTCCTCTTTCTCGCTCTCTTTTCTTCTTCTTCTTCGCCCACTTTCTCTCTTCTACTACGTTCGCTCCTTTTTAAGAGAAGTATTGTTCCGCTGTTCTACTCTTTCTCTCCTCTTCTTCTCTGTCTCTCTCTCCCCCTTTCTCTCGTCTCTCCTTTTCTCAGGTCAATCAGGAGATCGCTGATTAGGAGACTTCTCTCTCTCTCTTGCATCCACTGTCCTCCACATACACGCTTTCTCTTTCTCTCTCTCTCTCTCTTCTCACCCTCTCCGTCTCTCTCCGTTGCCTGCTGCTTTCCTACCAACAAGGAGGCCAGAGAAAGAGAGACAGATGAGAAAGCAGAGCATGATAAGAGAAAACGAGAGAGAGAGAGAGGAGAGAGAGAGAGAGAAAGAGAGAGAAAAGAGAGAGGGTAGTGCCCCTCAAAGGCCAATCTTTTGAGGTGGTGACCTGTCTCCATCTCCCTCGCTATCAGGCAGTAGATCTATAGTCCCAGCACTGCTGCTGCTGCTGCTGCCATCTTCTCTTCTTCGCCCTGAACGGAGGAGGAAGTTCTCCTTCTGTTGATCCTCAGAAAGTTCTGACAGCCAACAGGTGCGGCTGGTCTCTCATCTTTTTCTTCTTCTTTCAACACTAGCTCCTAGGGCAATCACGGCAGAAGACGCTTAGTTTGTCAGAAAGAAGATCCATCATCAGAGTGGTGAGGCGCCGCTGCGTGTTCTGGCCACCACGATCAGAGGCTGTCTGACTATCCCTTGGCCTGCTTGGCCGCCTGACTACGATGGCAGGGATTCTCTATTCGAAGCGTGATGATGACTTCTTGAAAGCTGCCTGTGGACTGTTCGGAGAGCGGCGAAGTCACGGCGCTTGGTAAGTGTGCCGACCAAGCTCAGGACACAGCGGGAGAACAGGCAAAAGGTATTATGCACGTCATAGGGATTTAGCCGCGCGTGAATGGCCGTCACGACGATGGTGTGACAGACATTATCGGTCGGTCGCTCGACACCACGCTGACTCTTGGGAAGACGACAGCCAGAGAAGGGACGGATCTCTTGTGTGTGCCTGCTGCTGAAGAAGGAAATGCGCTGATTGACATGATGCGACAGCGGCTACGCATCGTCGTGGGATCTTTGCCACCCATGGGACGTGCCGGTCAAGACAAGCAACGACGTGAGATCCAACGCCTTGTCCTTGGACGCGCGGAGGATTATGGACCACCCGTCCGTGGTAATGCGTGGGTTCTCTCCCGACCTGACGTCTCCACATTCCTTAGAGTCCCCCGTTCAGCAAGGATGTCACCTACTCTCCCGTCGGAGATCAGGCAGGTTTGCGATGCCCTTGAAGACCCGTCGAGGTCTACCATTGGTACCACTTGCGGAGATTGTTGGACAGTGAATAGCAACGCTTTCGAGGCCCATGAGGCACAGAGCTCGTGGAGACGAGCAGGCCTTCGATTCCTTCTCTCGCGCCTTTCACGTCTTACCATGCCAGATCCCTTCTGCAGCACCGAGCGAGGGCACAGTCATCCTGCTGCCGTGCAAAGCGTCTGGATAGTAGGTTGATAACGTTGGACCACTAGCCAGGCGACAGCCAGACTCCGTCAAAGGAAAGCACATGGTGGTCTGCTGGTGTACACATTGTCAGCAGGTAAAGCGCAATAGCAGCAGCATGCGACATCGCACACGCGCATCTTCTGGGTAACAATCATCAAGGAGAGAGAGTGTTGCCCTTGAAGGAAGAAGATTGATCCGGTGGCAATGCTGATAGTGAGAAAGAAGAGATGGATAGAAGAGGAAGAGCTAAAGCTGCGCAACAACGACTCACCAAAAGTACGCAATGCTTTGTAGGGCAGGGAGGAGCAGGAGTCATCATCTAGGAGCTGACTAAGAATGGACCAAGAAGAGCGCTACTCGTGACAGAGTAGCGTCTGACTCTTGAGTGAATGCGCTACCGGAGCCTCGGGCTGACAACAGTCCATGGATGTCAGTTGGTCGCTAGCTCCAGCGGCGAGGAGAAGGTGTCCAGCAGCAGAAGCAGCAGAGGACACTTTGAAAAATATGGACGCTCCTTGCTCTCTTCTTCTTTCGACTTTTTCTCAAGAAATGAGCTAAGGCCTTACTCCTCCTTTGAAGAAAGAAGAAGAAGAGTAGGAGAAGAAGAAAGAAGAAGAAGAAGAAAAAAGAAAGAAGGAGAATAGACGGAGAAGAAGGAGAAGAAGAAGAAAGAGGAAAGAGGAAAGAGAAGGACCGAGGTAGGAAAGGCTTGGTCTCTTCATCAGCTCTTTCTCCCCTTCACCACTATTATCAGCTGATCTCTTCAGCAATGATGAGAACAAAAGGAGAGGCAATGAAGACCACCTTCATCACACTGCCAGGCAAGCAGAAAGGGTTCTTTACTTCCTGGCAGGGAGGTTGAGGTCTGACAGAGCTCCAAAAAGAAGAAGAAGACTAGGAACATAGCGGATGAATCTCTTAGTAGTGCTTCGCCTCTCACCTCATCATGAGAAGCTAACAGCCCTAAGCTTCCAATCATTGCCGCTCCGTCCTGGTGTCAGGGGAACCGCTGCAGGTCAGCCCAGAATCTCCTTATTCTTCCTCGTCTCCTGCAGCAGCAGGAAGCCCTTGTTCTTCTCGCTGTCTCGTTTGGCTTTCCTTCTCTTCCACGTCTCTTTCCTGTTGGACTTGGCCACTGAAAACAGCACATCATCATTGACAGCGGAGGATTCTCTAGCGTTTTTGTCAGGCGTCCCAGCTCCGGGGCTGCTATTATTGAGGTGGCGCCAACCAGGAAGAGTAGTCAACAGTGCGGCAGTCCGCATCGGATATGAAGCCGCTTCTGCGCGCACAGGTGGGATGCTCACCTCCTCCTGACAGCTAAGCAGCGGGCGCGCTTCTTGTCCTCTTCCCTGGCTGATCTTGTCCTGGGTGGCTCTGGATCAGGGTTTTCCTTATGGGAATCCTCCTCCTCCACACAGGTAAACCTTCCACTTTGCAGCCGGGACTCACTAGAAAGAGAGCCATTATCCTTGTAAGTGCTGTCCATCGTAAGAGAAGACATTACATTGGCAAGCCTCATCAACGCTCGTTTCCCTCGGGTGCTTGATGAGCGTCTGTACTTGGAAGGTCCTTCTTGACCGAACTGCTTCCTGCAGCAGCATGCTAGGCGAACGAACAACGCTACCTTTCTGCACTTCCTGCCGCGCACGCGTTCTATCGCAAGCCTTTGGCCACGTTCGTCCCTTGTGGGACTTCCTTTGGAGAAGAAGTTGGCCCAGCTCCTGTCTGGATCTAAAGGACAGCGGCAGTGCTGGTCATCGACGGGTTCCTCTCTCTTGCCAGTCTAGGATGTACTCCTTCTGTCGATAGAGAGGGAGAGGTTATGGTCGCGGTGAGAGCCAACAATCGCCAACATGAGGAAGAGCTAGCCATCACGAGAAAGCGTGCCATGTCCTTCCTTGTGCCGTCAAAGGCTGAAGAAGATTGAGGCGTGGGCTGGCTGTTAGCTGGGCTGTTAGCCGCAAAAGAAGAACCTTCTTTGCCCTTCCTGAAGCGCCTTCCAGGTGCCAGAAGCCTCCTCCTGCTAGCTGTTTGTTTCTCAGAGATGGATCTCTATGCAAGAGAGATTGGATAGAGATTCGTCGATCTATTGCTTGGTACCATCAGTCAGCCCGCTAAGTTAGTAAGAGGAAGTTTTGGTGGCTAGAACGGTAAAGGCGTTAGTTGATATATAAAAGAAGAAGAAGGCCTATAGACTTTCTCTCCCTCCTCCGCTCTCTCTCTCTTTCCTTCTTCTCGCCCCCGTCTCCCGCTTTTCTCTCTCTCTCTTTCTCACTCACTCTTTCTGTGTCATATTTCCTATAGCCCTGCTCTTATCACTATTAAGAGCTCTAAGGATAAAGGACGGAAGGAGCAACAACCGGTCTATTTTACTCCGAGATAAAGATCGAGAGGCTATTGTCCTTGAACGACTTGGGCTGTCTAGGGATCTGGTGCAAATGGCAAGCAAATCTATGACTTTGCTGACGTCCGTGTTGGCTCTCCTAAGGAGGCATCGCTCTCTTTATGTTCCGGAATAATAGCCACTGAATGAAGTCCATGGCATAGATGGGAAGCCGTGCACAGTCTGCTTTAGACTCGCCTGATCGTTTCTAGCCTTGCAGGCGGACCAAAGTCACAGCCATCTTGCTGGATCTGTAGGTGGTTGGCCATCTGGCACAGTACGCAGGCAGGGCAGCACCAGGAGCAACAACAGTCGCCACAGCAGTCCCCATGCAACCCTAGGACCTGGCTTGCTTTTCTTCTTAACAAGCATGTCCAACAACAGCTAAAGCCCATGAAAATTGAGAGCAGACAGAACAAACTGTTCACAAGGCATCCGCAGTCATCGCAGCATCCATTAGAGCCAATCCTCTCTGAGATCTGGCCGAAGGTAATGCATGGACAGTACATCACCATACAGCAGTTTTTGCAGTTATCTGTGCATCCACATATTCCTGAGGACCAACCAAGACTCTGATGAACTGGAGCTGTGCTCATGACATAGACAACGTTCTGGTGGTTGTTGGGGCTTGCGGGCAGGCCGTTCTGAGTAGTGGCAACCTTCATCTCTTGCCTCTGACGACGGTCCGGTAGGAGGGCCGGGGCTCTTTATCACTTCTTGGAAGAGAAAGCGAACGGATAATCCAACCAGCAGGACAGCCAATAAATTGATGATCGAGGTCTTCTTTCTAAGCCAATAGTTCTTCAAAGCAGTGACGTCTGACGCGGTGGAAAGCAGCTGCCGCCCTCGATAGAAAATGAAAAGTAATGCTGGCTCCTTTTTGGGAGGGTCATACACATTTTGCTCTTCTTGAAGAAGGTCAAATAGCTGGCACCCGGCGGCGGTGCAGTTGGAGAATGATGGTGATGATGAGTACATGCACTCGTAGAGAGCAAGAAGAAGCATATAGAGGAGTAGGTAGATCGGCCCTCTAACAATGTTATAACTGCTGAAGTAGTAACAATAACATGAACACGACGAAGACAGGAACGTCATCCCTATTCCTGCTGATCAAAAAGAAGCCGCGGAGAACGAAGAGGTGACGAAGAAGAAGAAGCAGACAACCAAAACAACAATGGTCTATCCTCCTGCCTATTATAGAGAGAGAGTGCACACCTGTGATAACAACTCTACTACTGGCGTCCGGTCCGTTACATCCTGGTCCAGTAGCTGTAAAACAGGTGAAGAAACAAACAACAATGGTCATTGGCGGCGGAAGGAGGAGGACTCTCCTCAGAAAAGCTCATCAAGTGAATCCCGTCCCGTCAAGGAGGGCAACAACAAGTGCCATAGCAGCAGCAGCAGAAGGAGAAGAAGAAGCGCACTACTACTACTACTAGAAGCGTTAGTAGTAGCTTTAGTAGTGCACTAGGGAGTAACGACTCGAGTTCTACTGTTTTGTCGCACAAAGGTAAGAGAGCTGGGTCATCCAAAGCTCCGCTTCCTGGTAACCTCTCAATTGGTATGAAAGCACAGATAATATCTGCCTTAGGATTGGAGATATAGCGACGCCAGATACCATTCTCGGAGTTGAGCTTCGGCGGGCGTAAGACCTTATTCAGAATTACGGTACATGATCTGGACACCTATGGGGGATTATCCTTGCTTTATGCGAAATGATGCAAGTATTGAGCCGCTGGTGGAAGGATGAAACCACCTTGATGTCCGTCTCATCATCAACTTCCTCTCAAGCCGAAGAAGAACGGAAGAAGCTGCTGCTGCTGCTCGAACCACGACGACGAGCACTCTTAGAACTAGTGCTCCCTCGTCATCGTCGCTGCTCCTGCTGTGCTGCTTCCTCTTCACTCTACAACTAGTGTTCCCTCGTTATCGTCGCTGATCCTGCTGGCTGGGCTGCTTCCTCTTCTCCAGGACTACTACTCCACCAGAAGAAGTAAAGTTCCCTCGTCATCGACGGTCGCTGCTCCTGCTGTGCTGCTTCCTCTTCACTCTAGAACTAGTTCCCTCGTCATCCATATCGTCGCTGCTGCTGCTGCGGTGCTGCTTCCTCTTTACTCTAGAACTACTACTGTTCCCTCGTCATCCATATCGTCGCTGCTGCTGCGGTGCAGCTTCCTCTTTACTCTAGAACTAACTACTGTTACTCCCTCGTCATCGTCGCTGCTCCTCTGCTCCTGCTGTGCTGCTTCCTCCTTTCTTTAGTTCTCCACTCTTCTGTTGCTGCTGCTCCTCCTGCCAGTTAAACGTATCATCGCTCATCCTGGATTCCTCATCTTCTATCATCATCACCGGTCAAGATAGAGCTAAAGCAGCGCCAGCCTTCGTCCACTAGTAGTCATTAGTCGTCAAGACGCATGCAACAACTAGGGAAATGTAATGAAGTACAAATAACAGGATCACCGGATTTTGGAGCAGGAGGTTTTTTGGAGTCTCTGCAGTCTATCTTGTAAGCGATCGGGCTAGTAGACTGATCTGGACAAGAGAGGATCCCATACGCTCGTCTTCTCTCGTCATCATCGCTGCTCCTGCTGTCCTGCTTCATCCTTTCTTTAGTTCTCCACTCTGTTGCCGCTGCCAAATAGACAAAGTATCATCGCTCATCTTGGTACTCCTCTATCATCATCATCATCACCTGTCACTATAGGACTAAACCAGCGCCAGTCTTCGTCCACTAATAGTCAGTAGTAACGGAAGAATCATCACGACGGAATTTCCAAAGCTCGCTGTCATTAGGAGTCTCTGCAGCAGTCTTACTATACTTTCAAGCGACCCTCACCTTTCTCCTCAAGATGATGATAAGGCCTTAGCTACTATTCTTATAAAAATAATACTTTCTACCTAAAAAAGAGATTCAAGAAGAGGGAAGGAGAAGAAGAAGAAAAAAAAAAAGCAGAGGAAGCAGAGGAAGAAGAGACAAGAGTTACAAAGTCCTGGACACTATCTCTAACCAAGGCTTATTATTACCCGCGTAATCTTTCCCCTACTATCCCACGTTGCAGTTAGGTATATAGATCTTGATAGTTAAGAGTAGAAGGATCTGTAGCGTTAAAATTGATAGAGAAAAGCCTTTTCATTTAGAATGAGGATAATGCGGTGGGAAGCACAGCTCTCTCTCATTCTTGTTGAGTCCAGAACCTCATCTCCTTTCGTCTCGGAATGATAGATGATGATGGGGCACGGGCTATCTAATGATAATATCTGTTCTTCTCCCCTCCGTCATATAATAATTAGACAAAGCTTGCCTCCTGTGGTGCTCTGCCTGGGAGCCCCAGATCCTCTGCTGTCATCTTGGTCATTGCCTCCTCACATCCACACCACGACGGGGTCGTTTGCCTTGCAGTGATCATGACAGGCAGAAGAAGTGAACTTGGCAGCTCCTCCCGGGCCACAGGCACTACGCTCTGTACATCTTTAGGACAGTGATGATGATAAGGAGCCAGCGCAAACGCGGGTAGTAGGCCCGCCCTGCTGGCCCCAGGCTGCTTCGCTGCCTGATAACAATGAGGATGATCAAACATTATATTCCTGCTGCAACTCTATCTACGTACTCCACGCTGGAGAGCACACGGCCGGGTAAGCTCTTTCTATAGGTAATCATAGCAAGGTAATCATAGCAAGGGCGCCACCCCGGCCGGCCTGGTCTCGGGCCATGGGTGGGCTCTCTCTCTCCCTCTCTCCTGTTGTTGGCGCTCAAGAGACAAACGAGAAAGATGGCGTGCTAACCTCCCTCAACAGAGGGCACTTTCTTGCCTTGATCTAAGGACGTATAAGGTACTTCTGATGACGAAGAGCGGTACGGCCCGCGCTCCTTCTTCTTCTCAGGAGACTCGCTGCCCGAGCTCTTCTTATGATTGTTTTGAAGACAGAGAGAGAGAAAGAGAGAGAGAGAGAGGATAGAGGGGGGAATGATAATTCGGCTGGTGGTTGTGGCTGGCGCAGTGTACCTTCTTCTGCTTGCGTTTGGTAGGGAGCTAGCCAAAACGTCATCCGATCTTCTAGGCTAGCTCCTGCGGGCAGCAGCCAGACGCCACCTGGAGGTCAGAGCATGGCAGGAAAAAAAAAGAACATATCTTCTCTCTTCCGTTATGTTCACAATGGAGAGGGAGCGAAGCGGAAGCAAAAATAAGTAGCCACTCTTCTCTTTCCTTTCTCTTCATCCGTGTAGTTTCTTCTTTTTTTCTCTCTCTCCTCTTCAATTTGCCTATCATTCCTTTCTTCTCTCTTCCTTTCTTACCAGGCTTTTTCATTTTTTTCACTACGGAGTACTTCTTCCCCTTCTCCTCCTAGATGGCTCTCGCGCCCTCCCCTCTCAAGTCTCTCTCTTCTCTCAAAGGCCTCTGAAGTCTCTCTCTTCGTCTCTCTCTTCGTCTCTCTCTTTCACTCTTCTCTTTTTTCTTTCTCTCGTCGCCTCGTCAGGTGGTAAAGATCATCATCACTGTCAACCGAGAGACACGTCCTGCTCCAGAAGAGCACCACACCAACTACAAGACTGCTATAGAAGATAACCAAGCTAGTTTCTTTAAGCGACAGTCCTCAAACTCTCTCTTTCTCTGTCGTCGGTCTTCTCTCTCTCTTTTTTTCCTCTGCCATGCTCATTCTGTCTTTCTCCTTCTCCTTCTCTTTCTTTCACGTTTTTCTCTTCATTATGCTGTTCTCTCTTCTCTCTCTTCTCTTCAAGATATCTTCTCTCTCTCTTCTCTACTATTTCACTCAATAATGAGCCCTTTTCCCCACTCACGCTTCCTCTCTCCTGCTCATTATAGTTTGCCTTCCTTCCTCCTCGCGTTTTTCTACTTTCGCCACGCTCCTCCTCTTCCCTTGCGGTCTACTTTCTTTCTCTCTCTCTCTTCTTATCTTCCACCGTCATGTTGAACTATGATGACGAAGTTCCTTTCCCCTGTCTTCAAGCTTTTTGACAACCTCTCCGTCCGCTAATAATAATCATAACATGATCCGTTTCCCTAGTGTCCTCTCTTCTTGTGTCCTCTCTTCTTGCTGCTCCCCGTTGATTGAGCTCTATATTGTTCTTGCTGATCATTCCTGTTCTGGGGATCACCGGTGGAGTGGCTCTCTCTTTCTTCCTCTCTCTTCTCTTTTCTTCTTCTCAATTTGCCTCAATAGTCGCTCTTTCTCTTTCTCTCTCTGTCTCTCTCTCTCTTTCTCTCATCCCTTTGCATTTCTCGTCCTTGTTTCTCCAGTTGTCTCCTCTTACCGATTTCGTCATTCCCTGCTGCCATCAAGACAAAGTGTAAAAACGTTCTTCCTCTTCTGATTTTCTCACTGTTTTTGTTCTTTGTCTCTTTCTCTATATTGCTCTCTTGCTTTGCCTTGTCTCGAGGAGAAGATAGATCGCCTACTGTATCATCTTCCTCTTTCTGCTTATGGAGGCGTCGTAGTACTGCTTTGTTGCCCTTCTATTCTTACGCTTGTCGAAGTCTCTCTCTCTCTTTCTCCCCCTCTGTGTCTCTCTCCACTCTCCTCTTCCCTTCCCCTGCTGCTCCTCCAACAGCTTTGGCGTTTGTAAGACTCTGTCTCCTTACTCGATCTAGCTCTCGATCTGCAGCAACAAGCTAATGACCAGCGAGAGGTTGAGATTGAGATGGTGTAGAGAGAGTAAAAGAGAGAAATGTTCTAGAGGTTAGAGGTGTAGAGACAGAAAGAAGAACAGAGAGAGAGTGGGAACGAGAGAGGAAAAGAGAGAGAAAAAGAGAGAGAGAAAATGAGAGAGAGGAAGAGAGAGAGAAAGAGAGAGAAGAAGAGAGAGAGAAAGAGAGAGAAGAAGAGAGAGAGAAAGAGAGAGAGAGAGAGAGAGAGAGAGAGAGAGAGAGAGAGAGAAAGAGAGAGAAAAAGAGAGAGATGAAATGAGAGGGAAAGAGAGTCATGAAAAATGAGAGAGAGAAAGAGAGAAACAGGATCGGAAAATAAAACGAGAGAAATAAACGAGAGAAATGATCCCGTGCTCTCTTTTCAGGAAATAAAAAAGCTGGAAAATAAGATCTAAGGAACAGTGCGCACGGCACCTACTAAAGAAGGCTCTAATTGCGCTCGTACGCACAAACTCAAGTGCAGGGAACCAGGAGCTAAACGGCCGCCATGAAACAGGTAACACGTGCACAAGCTTCACATCAACAGACCCACGACGCACAATTGTGCGCACAATATAATGTTTCCACTACCGTTTTACAGTAGTCTAGTGTTTTACCGTTAGCCATCCGCCCTTCAAGTGCATTTGGTGCGCTCGGGGAGGAAACATGATCATAGCGAGGAAGAAAAGAGATAGAAGAAGAAGGAGAGGACGGGAGATGAGAGATGCGAGGAAGATGGTCCCTCGAACAATGACAAGCGCGACTGATAACGACGGGAGAGCCAGTTCTTCTTTTCCATGCTGTTCCCCACAAAGCCGATGAGTCTTTTATTATGGGAAGGCAGGAAGGCAAGTACCTCCTTGACAGGCTTCACATCGCGAATAAATGCTGTTTAATCTCAAATCAAGAAAGTTAAGGGGTTCTACATTTGTGATCAAGTGCGGTGTGTTTGTCTGTTTCTGCCAGAAGAGAAGAACTTACGAACCTCTCTCTGCCTCTCTCTCTGCCTCTCTCTCTGTCTCTCTCTGCCTCTTCTTCTCATCCAGTCTTGTTCACTCTTCTCTCTTTGGTCTCTCTCTGTCTCATTCTCTCCTTCCTCGTCTATCTCTCTCTCTTTTTCCTTACTCTCACTCTGTCTCTCTGCCTCTCATTGCGGACAGTTGTTCATCATCTTCATCCTTCCCCCTCGATCTATCTTCCTTCTTTGTCCTTGTCTCTAGTCTTTTATTCTCTTTTTCTCTTTCCCTCGCCGCTCTCGCGCACTCTCTCCCTCTCTGCGCACCTCTCTTGCTCTCTCCTTTCTCTTTCTCCCCTTCTCTCTCTCTCTCTCTCTCTGTCTCTCTCTCTCTCTCTCTCTCTCATCATTCCCTCCAGCTGCCTACAGTAATGCTCCCTATCATCATCAGTTGTCTTGCAAGGTTTGTTCCACTTGCTCGGTCTACAGAGCGATCTTCTCCGGCTCTAACTTCTCTTAGGCTGTTTTCCTTCTCCTTGGTTTGAGTTTCCACACTTTCTTCCCTCCTCTGCAGCTCTCCCTCTGGAATCTTTTCGCTCCCTCTCTCTCTCTCTCTCTCTCTCTCTCTCTCTCTCTCTCTCTCTCTCTCTCTCTCTCTCTCTCTCTCCCTCTTTGTTTTTGCTTCGCTCTCTCTTATTTCCGCAGAACCAAAGAGATTCCTCTATTCGTCTTATACCGACCTGTCGTTCTCATTACATGTCTTCTCCCATCGTAATCAAGCTAGTAAAGCCCAATGACAGAGAGAGAGAGAGAGAGAGAGAGAGAGAAAGAGAGAAAGACACTGGCGCTGGTGCCGGTGGTGGCGCTGGGGTGGCAGGTTGCCCAAGCTTCTGCGGCAACAACATCGTCAAGGTTCTAACGAGAGAGAGAGAGAAACCCTGGCGCTGGTGTCGGTTGGCAGGTCGCCCAAGCTTCTGCGGCAACAGCATCGTCAAGCAGGTCAAGGTTCTATCGGAAGCCACTTTTATTCTCTCTCTCTTTCTCTCTCTCCACTTTCTCTCTTTTACTCTCTTCTTTGTTGCGCGGCTCACTCTATTTCTTTTCCATCCATCACTGCTGCGTCCGCTCATTTGGTTCTTCATTGCTTTTAGGATCAGCTCAGAACTCTCTCTTCGTCCTTTCAGTCAAGAAACACGTCCCTCCTTTATCCTCTCTCTCTCTCTCTTCTCTCTCTCTCT